>CANUEY010002027.1:0-34687 GCA_948099555.1 Croton setiger | reverse complement strand
ATATACTCGAGGTATATATACAAGTATATAGAGACTATATATGCTCGAGTATATATAGACTATATATACTCGAGTATGTATTATAATTTGTAAAATCCATTGCTATGATTTATGGAGTATATATAATAGTATATGTGGTTTAATATATGCTGGGTAATATGTTATTTCTTCATATATACTGTCATATATACCAACAAATGAAGAGTACATATGACAGTATATATAGATCATATATATTGTTACAAAAACTATGTATGAATAATGTATGCCTGTTTGTGAAGGCCATATGCTATGATTAGTGTGGAGTATATATATAATTCATATATACTAGGTTAAATGTGATTTTTGTGGTATATATATCAGTATATATAGTATATATATACTGTCATATATACCAACAAACAGAATTTTGTAACAGATTTTGATTGCAAGCAGTTTTGAATCATTGCTTAGAATAACAACGCAAAATCCAACAACATTAGGTCATATGTTATGATTTGTCTGGAGTATATATAATAGTATATATGATTCATATATACTAGGTTATATATTATTTTTGTAGTATATATATCAGTATATATAGTCTATATATACTGTCATATATACCACCAAACAGAATTTTGCAATAGATTTGAAGAAAAAAAAAATGAAAACCTAAAATGGAGGAGGAGAATTCACATATAATTCATAAATCAAATTAAAAACCTAAAATGAAGGAGGAGGAGGAGGAGGAGGAGGAGGAGGAGGAGGAGGAGGAGGAGGAGAAGAAGATTTATAAATCTGTGCTATTTAGTTTTTTTCAGGTAAAACATATGCTATTTGGTGCAATTACTCAACTAATTTTAGGTGCAGTAGTATCCTTGGGTTTTTTATTTTACTCCTAGAACAAGACTTTTTTGAGCCTTTGAAGTGTTCAGTAAATACATAGTAATACCAAGATGGTTGGGCTTTTGTTTATGGTCCATCACTAAGCCCAGACCATAGCCTATGAGTTATGACAATAAGCTGGTCTCTTATATTTTTCCAACGACACCGTTTTACCCTTTTCAGGCTTTTGTGTTCCTGCCTAACTGTCAAACGCATTACCGTACACTTCAACTAACAAAACAAGCATTACCACCAATCCCGTTACTGGTTGTGATGGCCACGCAGCCGCCGCCTTGCCCTTCACCACCACCACTTCCACTGCGCCACCTGGTCGCTTTCGACACCAAATTCTCTTACTTTCTCCACTCTCTTTTCCACTCGTACCTTCCCGCTTCTCTTCTGCTTGTTCTGGAACTCTCCGCCGATTTTCGCTTCTCCTTTCCGATTAGTCTGGCACTATGTCTTTCCCCTCTCTCACCTTCTCTTCTTCCTTTCCTTTCCCCTCTTATCTTTGGCCTCCTCCTGGACCTGGTTCTCGTCGGTCTAGTCAAGATCATTTTCCGTCGCGCTCGCCCTCCCTACAACCCTAACATGTCCGCCGTCGTTTCTGCCGATAACTTCTCATTCCCTAGCGGCCACGCCTCCCGTGTTTTCTTCGTTTCCGCATTGGTTTCGCTATCGGCGGAAGCGATTGAACAGGCTCTGCTGGAGTTAAGGACCAGTGGTGGGTTCGTTGACAGGTGGGTTGCTTGGAACGACAATGCCAAAATGGTGGGGATTGTGGTGTTGGGGTTTCGTTTGTGGGCATCAATGACGGCTTTCTCTAGGGTTTTGCTCGGCAGGCATTTCTTCATGGACGTACTGGCCGGGGCGTGTTTGGGCGTTTTTGAAGGTCTAGTTGCATTTCACTTGCTGCGGTTTGAGAATCTTTTGAGGTAATACTTATCACAAGAAATTGAAGTTTCCAATTAAATTTATCAGTGTATAATAGTAAGTGATGTGGTTATGGAATATGAAAAAAGTTCTTTGCTTTGTTAAGGAATCGTTTCAAGTGATAGGAAAAGGAATACATCTTCAGACAAACAAAACTGAACATAATTTTATTATACCCAAAGAACCAAATGAATACAAAGGCAGGGAGGTTTTGCAAATTGCAATCCTTTCACTCTTTTTAAGTCCTGTTGTGTCCAGTTGGTAGGTCAATCAAAGTTGCTTTCTTCTTTCTTCGTTGGTATTTTGATCGCCACCACATCGCTAAGATACAATAAGGTGTCTATTTTAATTCTTTGCTTGGCTGATTTCTTCTTTGCTGTTGTTAATTGCTGTACTAAAATCATAGTCCTGGTTCCATAAAAGAAGAATTCATTTCAAGTATTCTAAATGCAATGGTTTCCTAGCCAGAAAATTTAATTGATGCTGTGTGGAAGGAATCTCTTAAACTACTCCTGGAACTTCATTAAACCAGACTGATGTCACAGCTCAAAGAACAACACTCTTTACAACAGGCAACAGCTCAATCAATTGTCCAAATTGTATTCTTATTCCATCCGAAATTCAGCTCAGTCTATTGTTGAATGCTTTGGCTGATTTGATCTTTGAATAAAGCTTGAACCTGTAGTCACCTTCGGCCCAGTTTTCCTATTGGTTACTCAGTTCTATTTTGAACTAGTATGGGCTTAACAATTCACAGACTAGGGAATCTTTGTCTGTACTTTTCTGTAAATGAATGTCTTTCGACAGTTGGTTCACTCATCCTTGAGATGCTTATTTACACTTGCTTTCAAATTACTTTTTTGGAATTGCAAATTTGCAATATTTCCTACAAGCAAAATAAGAGTTCTGAACAAACTTGATTTTCCTATGTACAGCCTCCTGCTTTATCAGAATGTTGGCCAAAGTAGAAGTTAGATACACTTGGATTGGAAGCTGTAGGAAATGTGCCTCTTGCAATGTATTGGACTGTCATTTCCAAAAGCAGATGCATGTTGAGGTCCTGAGGATATTGCTTTTAATGTGTGCAATGCCCAGAAATTTCATATGATTGGTTCAATGATTGCCGAAGACGTTAAACATTCGAATCATGTGACACTTGGCTATTGTATTTTTACTGCTGATTCAAACTGTTAATTCCGACATTTACACTTGGCTATTGTATTCTTGTGAATTCAAACTCTGTTAATTTCTACAATTGGTATAGGCATTAAGTTTTATAATTCTTTTTACAGTTCATTGATGAATCATATTAAAAAAATTCTCCATTCCCTTCCCTTTTGATTAACAGATTTTTAGTTTTGCAAAACATTTTTCTTTGTTGGCTTTAATTTTAACCATAAATGGATAGTTTATGAGTTTCCACAACATATAATTTATGGTTTCTAACAAAAGCAGTGATACAATAGATATAGTAAATCTTCTGCTATTGCATTTTTTTTTTCTTCTGCTATGTTTTGATTCAACGACCGTATGAACTCTATCTAAGCAAAGAAAGTTGAGGATTTAGATCCTCCAGTTTTCAGTTTCATAATCTTGGCATTGCCAATGCATTAAGCATGGATATCCACCTCTTGCCCTATAATATATGTTTATAACAAAAATTATAAATTTCTTGTTGAATTGTTTAGTTGCATATTTGCAATCTTCATACAGTAGGAGTTGGTGATTGCATGTTTATTGTTGTGATAGGTTGTTCTTATCATATCTTCAAGCAAAAAGAAGTTAGCTCAATAATTTAATGCAATGTGTGCCTTTTTTGTGTTTATGATGAATCGGTAAGCTTTATCTGATAAGATAATGTTGATTGATTGATAGGTAAATATGTTTTTGGACAATTTGGAAAGGGACATTGTAAACTTGTTAGTTTAGCAAGGACATTCAGTTTGAAAATTATGCTATGTGCATCCTTGCAATGGCTTCATGTGGAAGGGTCCAGGAAAAAAAGAGGTTTAGCATTTTCTTTCAATTTCGTTGAGCTAACTTTAGATATTGACGTTTAAAGCTAAGTGCATGAAAGGATCTATCTTATGCTTTTGTTGCCATGAAAACAAGCGGACTCATATGCCAACTTGGTTCTTTTGTCATTATTATTACTATTATCAATTCCTGGTCACTGTTGCTGAAAAGGAGTTGCATATGCATTCGTTTAATTCTTAATGTGTTTACATTACATTTGATTATCAATCACATTGAAATCCTGTAGAATATGTGGTTAGTCTTTATTTATCATGCTAATGCAGGGGTCCTACCGTAGAAATTAAATCAATTCTTTTTCAGATTTCAAGTGAGGATTGCTGTTGGATGATTACTTAGTTTTGTCTTGGCTGTGGAAATGCTGTTGCTGGTTGTCCATTTGCGAAACAGGTGCATATGTGCTTTTTAAATTTTTTGCATATCATCTCAGGCTTTCCTTTAAATCTAACTCCAAACTCTTTTTGGAACTGGCCCAGCCAGTGACAGGCAATTATTCAGGCTTTATTGAGATTGATCATGTGCAATGCTGTAATGTATTAGCTTTGAAAGATTTTACATAAAGCTAACATTTTCTATTTCAGCTTTGAAAGGTTTTTTTTTACAGAGAAATTTCTTTTCAAGTTTAGTGTCAATTATGAATTATTATTTTTAAGTTGATGGGGGCTGTAGGGCCTCCTCCTCACCAAGTCAACAACAAACAACGACAATTTGAAAAAGCATTCTTAATTGTCTATCATAATTTTGATCATGATGAGAAAGTTTTCTTTTCACTGTAATAGAAAACTAAGGATTGAAGATCATGAGAATCTATTATTTTTAACTCCCCCTCTCTCTCTCTCTCTCTAACATGTCTATATATGGTTGGTGATTGTGGGGGGACCATAGTCTTCTACATATTATTGTTTCTAACGTTGATTATTTTCTTGCCTTAATTATCAAGAGAAGTAACTCATTCCATTGAATTGTAAGCACCTTGATATTACTGAATTTTTACCATTATTTACTCGTAGTTAATACCAATGAAAACTTAATGTGTTCCGCCAAAACCAAATGGAAACTTATTTTTCCACTTTAGAAGATATATATTTCCAAATTACCAAATCAACTGATTCCCCTCTGATTGATATTATTCTTTATCTAGTCTAGGTAAGAAACTAGTAAATTATGGGACCGTACTTTTTGTTCTTCACTTTCTCTTTCTTTATAGGTAATGCAGGATTTGACTATCAAACCTATGCATATGGAGCTTAGAATTGCAGGCAAGGCCAAATATTAAGTGTAAAAATGTGTTACTGACATGCTTTTGAATTTGAACCATATTTGTTTATATATATTAAGCACGTTGGTTATGCAATATATATATGTCTTAAGTTGCAGAAAAAATGTTGGACCAGTCAAGGTCTGGTCTTGAATTATAGAAACTTATTAGGACAAAATAAGTTGCATTATGTGTAAGGAAGGTTAATTTGATTAGGGTTGGAGTGAGTGAGTGATATTGAAGACAATGAAACAAGGAAGGAAACATGTGAATGAGTCTCATAAGTAAAACTTTGGTTTGGAAGGTTGCGTTATGGATTGGCATTGGTCATTGTTAGTATTACAACTGATTTTTTGGACACATTATTGTTTCACAGCCAGAAATGGTAGTGCTTTCCTTTTCCATAAAAGGTTTGGACCACTCTGAAATTAATTGCTTGCTGCCTCTTTTTCCAATTTGAAGCAGTGATTGATGGCTTTGATGGATTTTATATTCATTATGAATATGAATTTTTGCTTTTCTTTTTTGTTTGAACACAGTTGATCATCATCAGTGGCAGGAAGAGACAGAGAACCTGGGCAGAGAGTTTCAGCAGAGAAAACACTGACATACAATAAGGAAAAATAAATGGAACGTCAGTATAAAAGGGTGAATTATCATTTCTTTCTTTCCTTAATTTTCACAAAAATTAATTTTTAAAAAAAAAATACACTGGAGCTGTTTAAAATGTTAAAGGAAGAAAAAAGAAAAAAAGTTTCTCTCTTTAATTCACCTTTGGTTTAGGATTATTAATAATTAAAATTAAATTTGGATGATCTCAAAATTACAGGAATGTTAAAATGAAGTACACTGTTATTACGAGGAAGGTGAAGTCATTCTGTTGTGTACGAACCACGATACTTCCCTTTTGTATTTGCTTTCTGAATCGTGTAAATCTATCTTCCTATAAGGATTTAATAAATACCTTATATATTTGATAATTGCGTAATTAACCCATTGATAATTAATTTGTTTTCCTCATTTTTTTAAAAAAAAAAATTACAAAAAGTGAAATCTTGTGAAGTCTTTTTCTGGCAGAAACCATTCATAAATCATGTGAAGTCTTGTTTTTCATACAAAATCAACCGAATGATTAAACTGAACAATTTTATGATGCTACCAACCTATGCTATGATGCTACCAACCTTCCCTTTTCCCCTTTTCCTTCTTCTAGTTGTAGTTTTGTATTATTATAACTATTCAGTTCGCTCAAAAGTACTTGCAGTTCTTCATTAATACTGATACAATTTTTTTTTTTTTTAACATAATTTTCATGCTTCAATCATCTAAATTGGAAATGTATTATTTAATTAATTATACCACTTTGGATTAACTGTAGGCAGTTTTACCTTATATTTTTCACAAAACAAAAGGTTGTTTTCACGACTCCAATCCATCATAATAAAAGTAAACAACAACAACTAATTTTGATATGTTGAATCTATATATATGTATTAATTGTGTACCTAATCAAAAGTGATTTTTTTTTAAAACATGTTTTATATATGTTTTCATTTATATTAATTATTAATTACGGGTATAGCTAGATTTGCTGAATTATATAATCGATATTATAAATATCTGCTAAGTACAAATAAAGAAAAAGAAAGTATTATAACTACCGAGTATTAACTAACTAGATATGAATTATTTTTTATTTATTTAAAAATATAGGAATTATTTGTATTATAATTATTATAGAAATATAATGCTGTCCATCCGTGACCATATAAACCTTTTTTATTTTTTTATTTGCATTTCTTTCATTAAAAAAACCAACGCAATAATTTTTACACGTTCTAGATGGTTGAAATAGTCAATGTGATTAAGATCTAACTTTTAGGATACAATAAATCCCAAAATATAATTATTTGATATTCAAACCATAGGCCATATAATCTCATTAACTGTGAGACATGCAATATAAATATATTAATTGTTGAATTTCCTCTAATCTTTCTGGTATATAGATTCAAATTTGAAGAAATGTTTCAAATTGGATCCACACAATACATGTTTCAATTAATCAAATAAAACAAAATATACTTAACCACAACATGATATTGAATTGATGAAAGACAAAAATGTAAAACTATATATATGGAACCTCTCTAATTCGAAAAATAAATGGGTGGAAAAGATAATAAAAATAATATAAGTATGGGCAGGCACATGTTGTGCTGGTGAGGAGCAAAATTGATATGATATAAATTATTATATATATATATATATATTTGAAATGATATAATAGGGGTAAGGAGGAAGCATAATACAATACAAGTATATTTTCTCCATGCATAGAGGAGGTGAGTGAGAGGGAAGATAGGGGGCCATAATATATTACTATCATTTATGTAATTTATAAAATAATAATAAGTTTTAGTACCAATTGCTTGTATAAATCCTCTAATGGTTAACCACATTAAGAGTAGCGATAGTAGCCCCCATGATACGGATATTGCGCCTTCATTCAAGTATGTTACTAGCCAAATTTTCATCGATATCTAAAACTCGTAAATATCTAATTATCATTTATATATTATATATTATTATTGTTATTTAATTTTAGTGGTTGAATGAGTTGTTTCCCAACTGGAAGTTTGGTGATCTCTAAGGAAAATTTGTGTTGAATGTTTAGTACTTGAGAAACATGGATTTGATTGAAGGTTGTTGCTTTCTTTCCCAGCTGTTATTATTATTATTATTATTATTCATTTTCTTCATCTTCTGCTTCAATTTTTTTCTAATTATTTCAAAACATTTTAGACTAAATTGAAAATTGAAGCCCCACTTTTTCTTATCCAATAAATATCTAAACCATGTACTTTGTTTTTGTTTTAATAATTAAGCATCTCTTTCTCTATAAAAGGCCAAAAACATGCAATTGATCTTTTTTTTTTTTTTTATGTGGTAGCTAATGTATATATCTTATTTGTTTATATACATGTATATATACTACTTTGTGTACTAAGAAAATTTAGATGCTTTCCAATGTAGAGGCCCATATATAAATGAAATATGCAATCAATTTTAGTACATACTAATAATATTATTTAAATCTAACTATAATGGAAAATAAATAATACTAGCAATAATGGTAGGAGAGTTTGGCAATATTATTTTCAGAATTACTAAAAAAAGTAAAAAAACAAAAGAGTTTGAAAATATTATAAATTTAAAAAAACTGCATATATTGATATATTATTATTTTTTTGCATTTAAAAAAAATCTGACTCTTATAGTAATAAAACCTAAAAAGTTTAATAATAATTCCATTTCCTTTTTTTTTTGCAAAAATTTTTTAAAAATTAATATTCAGCATGGTGAAATGACCTAAACCCTACCTTCACCTTAACAAGTAGTAGTTTAATAACCTCCATAGAAAATAGAATCAAGGTGGTTCACAATATCCAAGAATATTCCATATCAAAAAGGCAAATCTTTTGTCCAAATAACAATTTTACTTAAAAAATTACAATATATAGTGACTGTAATCTGTCTCTATAGTGTTTTGGGTCATCACTTGCAAGCATCATTAGAAATTAAAAAAAAATTGTAATTTCAAAAGCATCTTATTGTAATTAGGCTTAATTAATTACACATTAAATTAAAGATTAAAAGCAGTCCAATGTAAGTTGGAAATGATGCTCTTCTGCTTTGCCTCCAAAAAAGCTAACAAAAGCTATGTGAAGATTACTAGTTTATTTACTTTACATATATGAAAGCACCAAAAAGTCACTTCTTTTATCTATTTTTAGAAAGGAAATTTAGGACTAAGGTCTCAAGGCCTCTAATGCTAAATCCCAAAAAGGTTTATGTAACTTTTTCCAATGAATTGTGGGACAATACAGCTATAGAGGATGAGTGGATTTATAAAATAATAGTTAAACATGAAGTTATGTTGCTACTGAATTATGAAATTGCATTTGCCAAGATTTATCTCTTTGAAGTTATGAAAATACCCAGATTATATGTTGAATCATTAATACAAATTAAGGAGTTAAGACATAGTTTGTTTGAAATATTTTTGTACACCAAAAAAATTGGATTATTTAATAAAATATAATATTAAAATATCATAAATATCATCATAATAAGAATAAAATATAAATTGTTCAAAATCATATCCAAAAAAGTGTAAATATCTAGATTAAATAATTTGAGTGATTCAACACTCTATCCAAGATTAGGAATTTGAAAATTAATTTAACAAAAAAGTTTTCTAATTCCGAAAACTTCTCAAACAAACATTTAATTCCTTGAAAAATTCGCTACTTACTTTACTGAAAAGTTAAACTTCTCCTTCTTAATTATAACAACCAAATAATACCTTTATGTGGTATATATATATATAAGTTTGAAGTGTACTATTATATGTTAGGAAGAAGTTTCTGTAATCAAGACAATAAAAAATTGCATAAAATCAGGGATTTGATAGGAGCAAATTATGTAAATATTAAAAGCAGAATACTTTCCATAGATAGCAGATTGTGGTACTATATTAGAAACATTATTGTACAAAGTAAAATTATAGAAAATGAAGAAGGCAGAGCATTTGCATATGTAGGGTTTGGATAAAAGAACGACAGTGAAAGAGGAAAGGGCTTAAGTCCTTAAAATTGGACTTAAGCCCTCTATTTCTTAACCTTAAGCATTTTAATACTCAATGTTTTTATACTTGTGATATAAAACCTGAAAGAACATGAAATTTGTCCATCAAACCACATGCCCAAATACACCCCAGCAGAATGGAGTTGCAAGAGAAAGAATCGAATTATCCTTGAAATGACTAGGGCTATCACGATAAAGTCCAAAGTGCCTCAGTTTTTTTGGCCTGAAGCTGTGGCAATAACCACTTACCTAATCAATTGACTACCCATAAAATTTTGGATTTTCAAATCTCGATTCGAACCCTTTTCACTCAAACTAACATACCTTAAATCTTAACATTTTCACCCTGAATCTTTGGCTTGTCAGTTTTCATCCACATTCTCAAAACAGACTACAGCAAATTCAATCTATGTGCCCTCAAATGTGTATTTTAGGATATGTTGTGAACCAAAAAGGATATTGGTGTTACCACCCTCCACCCGTCATATGTATGTCACTACGGACTGCAACTTTGTTAAATTTGAGTACTACTACTTTATCCTGCTCAAGAATTAGGGGGAGAGTAGTAGTACCTCTAATGATTCATAGAGCTGGTTATGTGGTCCACTCTTGCCCGAAATTATCCTAACAAAGTAAGTGCATAGTGCCACCAAGTTGCTTTCTAAAAATAGAGTGGGACCTGACGAGCTAGAATTATCAATTGGTGAATCTCCTTCGTCAGATGTCCTCAATGTAAGAATTTCCACTCTTGATGATTTTTCTACTGAGATTGAAACTAACCCTGGCAGCAACCAAAAATTTGAAGCACCTGAAGTAATAAAGGAGAATAAAAGATATGTATTGCCTCTTAGAAGTAACGAAGGGGTACCACCAAGAAGATACTCTCCAAAACATGAACCAATGACTTTTAGATATCCAATAGAAATTTGGTTAGGGGGAGCCTATAAGCAGAAATAAAAGTATGTAATACAACTCTGTACACTGAGGAGATTCTAAGGAATGTGCATGAAGCCATGTCCAAGAAAGAATTCAGAGAAGCAATGAGAGCTGAGATAGAGGCCTTGACAAAGAATAGAACTTGGATGTGTGTAAACTAACGCCTGGAAAAAGAACAGTTGGGCGTAAGTGTGTGTTCACTATCAAACATAAAGTAGATGGATGATGGAGAGATACAAAGCAAGATTGGTAGAAAAGGGTACACCCAAACATATGTTGTGGACTACTCAGAAACTTTTCCTTAGTAGCTAAGATAGACATCATCAGAGCTTTGCTCTCAGTAGCAGTTATCCAAGATTGGCCTCTTCATCAATCCATGTGAAGAATGTCTTCTTACATGGAGAACTAAAAGTAAAAGTATACATAGAAAGGCCTTCAGGATTTACTAAAGGATTCCAAAAGAAAAAAGTATGTTGACTAAAAAAGGCATTATACGGGTTAAAACAGTTGCCAAGAGCTTGGTTTGACAGGTTCACAATGGCCATGAAAAGATATGGGTACATAAAAAGCAACTCCAATCAGATTCTGTTTCTCAAAAGAAGTGGGGAGCTGATAACATGTTTGATAATATATGTGGATGACATTATCATAACTTGGAGAAGATTGGAAAGCTCAGAGGAATACTTTTTGAAGAATTCGAGATGAAGGAGCCTAGATGACTCAAGTACTTCCTTGGAATTACAGTTTTGAGATCAAAGAGTGTTATTTTCATTTCACAGAGAAAATACATTCTAGATCTTTTGGCAGAGACAAAAATGGTTGACTACAAGCCAGCTAAAACTCCAATCATAGTTAACCATGGACTCTAGATGAAAGAATTAGAAGAATTGACGGATAAAAAAAGAAGTACCAAAGATTGGTTGGAAAACTAATTTATCTCTCTCACACCTGGCCTGATATAACCTACTCAGTGGGAGTGATAAGTCAGTTTATGCACAGCCCACAGACAAAACATATAAACGCTGCACTAAGAATAGTAAGATACCTAAAAGTGTAACTTGGTAGATGAATCATCTTTAGAAAGAATGAGAACTTGGAAATACAAGGTTATATAGATGTTGACTGGGCAAGAAATTCTGATGATCGGAGATCTACCTTAAGATACTTTACAATGGTCGGAAGAAATCTTGTGACATGATGAAACAAAAAGTAGAAAGTAGCTGCCTTGTCTAATGCAGAAGCTAAGTTCAGAGGAATTGTTCGAGGACTGATGAAATATAGTCGCTCAGGAAATTAATGATAGAAATTGGTTTTCCACCTTAGGAGGCATGCAAGTTGCTATACGATAACCAAATAGCCATAAGCATCTCAGAGAATTTAGTTCAACATGACTGAACAAAGCATGTGTAAGTGGATCGACACTTCATCAATGAGAAGTTAGAAGATGAATTGATTGAACTACCTTTTATTAGATCAGAAAATCAACTAGCGACATACTAACAAAGGCAGTAAATGGATGAGTATTCAGTACAATTTTGTGCAAGTTGGGTATTAGTGATCTACTACCCAACTTGAGGAAGAGCGTTGGAAGAAGTTTTTATAATCAAGACAGTAAAAGATTGCGTGAAATCAGGAATTTAAACGGGGAGCAAATCATGCCAATATTAAAAGTATGAGATTGTAGTACAATATTAGAAAAATATATAAAGTAAAATTATAGAAAATGGAGAAAAATTCCTCCAAAATCTGTCGATTAACATCTTTAAGATTATAATTATTTGAAGTGGAAAATTCATTTGTGTTTGCTTGATGCATGAATAAAACAAAAATAAGTGTTTCTCATTAATGCATGTGTTAGAAATTGAAATAGAAAGAAAATGATAATTGAAATAAAATATTAGAAAAGAAAAAAGGTTGCGTTAAGTGAAGGGTAGTACTAGTAGTTCTCTCATTCAACACATGTGGATCCCCACCTCCCTCACATCCACAACAATATTAATTATTTCTTTATTTCGTAGATCCATATATATTATTAATGCCCATCTCAATCAGTGCAAACCCCTCTCCAATACAATAAACAAATACTACCTCATATGTCAAAATTTATAATATAATCAGAATTAGATGTATACTTGTTTAAATAAAAATTTAAATAAAAAATTTGCTAGTGATAAATGAGTTTTACAATAAAAATAATTATATATGATAATTTATTTAAACAATTAATAACTATTAAGTATAATATTTGACCAATCAAAATGTTGGTGGCCTTGGATTTGGAGGTGGAGTTGGGATTAGTTGTATAAATGGAGAGTGTTATAGAGACAAGTAAGTAGGTAATGGTAAGTTAATAGAGAAGTAGGGACAGACGTAACGGGGTGTTAACACACCTTAATACAAACATATGCCTTTGTTTTGGTCTCTCAAACACCTGACACCATTATTTTTTCCATTTGATTTGCTTATCCCTTCTCCATTTCTTTATTTTTCTTTTTTTTACACTTATTATTCTATGCATTATGGGTTAAGCTTATCTCTCTCTCTTTCTTTCCTTTTTTTTTTAAAACAAATTTATTGAAATAATATTCCCCCCATAATTCTACTTATCATTTCCACAACATCCCATTTCTCATTTTAAACAACATAACTATACATCTTCATGCATAATATTTCTTTGATTCAATAGGCTTAAAAAGTGTTGCTTTCTTTCAAATATGATATTAAAAAAAATTAATTTTTCTACAAGTAAAGAAAAATTCAGGAAAAAATGTAACTTATTATTTATGTTCTATGTTATCAAGATTTTTATACATATGGACAATTTCATCATATTTGCAAACAAAATCATGTGCAATAGGAGACCTTATAGTAACACTAAAATTTATGGATAAGTATTATTTCAAAGATAACAAAAATACTATTAATGTATAATATAACAAACGCACATATAAATATAATTTTATTCCGTTATTTTGGACCGACTTTATTAGAATTTATTTCAAAGACACAAAAGTGATTGAGAAAAAGATCAAGCGCAGCAATATGCCCTACAATTAGTGAGATAGTTATTTTCGTAGCTTGTCAATTTTAATTTATTGAATACGTCCATAATGGGTGTCTAATTCGTTCAACTGTTTTATTAATTGACTATACAATATATAAAAATAGAATTTTTTATCAGTTGATAATTCATATAATGCAATATATTTATTATACATGCAAAGTCTAAATCAAATAATCGAAATATATGGTGGGGTTTGGATCGAACCATATGATTCATTAGCCGGTAATAGTTAGGGTTTGATGATCATATTGATTTAGTCTCAGATGGTTCAGTGCTAACACAACAAACAGAATCAGACCACAACCATTTACTGAGTCATATGTGTGTATTTAGATAGATAGCCACAAACTCCACCTGAACTCAGAGGATGTCATAAACATTTTCCAGTTGGATGGTGGTATAGTATTAGATTTGGATCTCCATAGTACTTCTATTATCTCATGATATTAATCATAATCAAAATTATAAAAAATTTATGAATCAGTTAGAGGTTTGCGAAATGAGCATAGAATAGAATATTTGATGCATGGAAATGAATCGGAATAGACTTATTTATACTTAGAATAACTGATGTTAAAAGGCTGAATCCTTATTAAAAGGCTTGTGGAATGGAGGTAACAGCATATAGGTTTCTATATTATATATGGTGATATTATGTAGGTGAACATTAGGTATTAACTTGTAATATTCAATTTGGTGAAATGTGAAATTCAATTTCTTGTTAGGGTGTAAGCTAACCTGTAACGTGTAAAAAATGAATTGGAGTATATGTACTTGGACTTGAACTCATCGATGTTAAAAAAATAGTATTAAGTGATTAACTTGATTAGAATGTACCCTTATATGCTTGGATACCATAAAGATTTATAAGAGTGACAAATAAATTAATGAAGTAAAAAACTTATAAAAAATGGGTCTAACGCATCTTAAAATTTGAGTTTACAGGTGAGAGTTTCACCATCTTACTCTTTACTGATAATGTCCATTCTAACATCGTGAAAGAGACTCTGATATCATATTAGAATTGAGTTTAACTCACTTGAAAACTCAAGTTAATAGGTGAGAATTGTCTAGCATTGTATTCATTCAACCAAAAATTTGTAAAGATATATATGCATAGAAACATTGATAATATTTTTGTAACAATTATGAATATTCAAATAAAGTAGGAGAGGGATATTGAGTTGGGTAGCAAGGATCTATTATTATTTTTGAGAATATAACTTTGAATGGAAGAAATAGAAAGGTATATTTAGTAAACACCAAAATTGTTGAAAGCTTAAAGCTCAAAATATACATCACTTTACGCATGGAATTATGTATAAATTAAAACAATACAAAACTTGGCAAACTTTTTTATAAAAAAAGTGGAACGCCTTTGTTTTTTATTATAAAGGACCAAATATTTCTATGTTGAGTTGTTCGTAGCTCTTTTAACCTCACCCACATTCCCTTTTATAAGATATTTTATTATAAAACTCTACTTGATATTTTTAAAATCAACTTCTTTTTATTAATTTATTTAAGAATGATAATTTGAGAGTCTTGATTTTTGTGCTCACTGCTTTTAAAATCTACATTTCGAGGATACTCAAACTGATTTTCAAATAAAAATTAGAATTCTATTTAGGGCTGCAAACGAGCCGAGCCGAATATTGTGCTGCTCGAACTTGGCCTGTTTTAAATTTCACGAGCTCGTGCTCGTGTTGAGCTCGTGTTAAATTCCACGAGTTCGAACTCAAGCTTGGGCTCGGCTCGCGAGCTTGGCTGGTTTTGAGACTCGAGAGCTTGGCTTGTTTTAGGCTTGTGAGCTTGGCAGTTTTATGTTACTATTCGAGCTCATCTCGAGCTTGAGTTTTAACTTACAAATAAGCTCGAGTTCGTTTCTTGCTGCTATTAGAGCTCGTGTTCGAACTCGTTAAGAGTTAGTAAAAAATCAAGAAAATTCATTTTTAATGTCGTTTCAATGAGAAAATGAAAATAGTAGTTTAAGTGAAAGAGAAATGAAATTGCAAAAAATGAAGTTGGGAGGCAGGTGGCTTGGCTGAAGCATATTTTTTAGTTTGATACCAAAATTAATCGTTTTGATAGGCTCGTGAGCTTATTTAACAAGCAGCTCGTGAACTGATTAAACGAGCTACTCGGGAGCTTTTTTAAACGAACTGTTCGCAAGTCGGCTCGTGAGCCTAACTGCTCAGCTCGTTTATTAAACGAGCCTAAATTTTCGGTTCAAGCTCGACTCGTTTATTATCGATCCGAGTTTTAAGTCGAGTTTTTATTGAGCGAACACTGAGCCGCTTGCGAACGGCTTGGCTCGTTTTGCAGCCCTAATCATATTATTGTGTATTAGAGATACACCGTAAAATTTAAATTAAACTAATAATCTACTAACTAGATACACTTAAATAAAAAGAATTTAAATTTGGAAGAAATGATTTGGTAACAACTTGTGATTTTGAAGAAACAAATTCGATTTTAGAGGGTTTGGAATAAGTGAAGAAACGAGTAGGATTTGGGATTTGAAAAGACTTAGAGAGTCTTGAAGAAAGCTTTTGTGATTTATGTAGATCAGAACAGATATGAAAACCAAATGGAAAAAAGACTTATACAGTGAACATATATTAATCTTGGAAGCATACCTCTTTTATTCACTTGCTGAATATTTATAGACAGAAAAATATAACTAACACTGCTCAAATCTTGCAGAAAAAATATCTAAACAAATGGCACTACTAGCTAGAAAATCTGAACTGATTTCCTACAAATTATCAAATATGCTAATGACTTATTCAAACAAAAACAGTAAATAAACTTAGTCAAATACTAAGGCAAAATTACTAACAATTTAGTTGGCAATACGAGAGGAATCGATTTAGAGAAGTCTTGTCTTTGAAACTAAATAAAAACAGAAGAAGAATGCTTCTGATTCAATAAGTAATACAAATTTATATAGGCTTATAAGTTGTATGATTTAAATTAAACAAGCAACTTTTCATTATCTCTAATACTAATTCTTATCTCTAATATCATCAACTCATCAAACAATACAAACAAAAAAGTGTAGAGAGAAGCAAAGACAGAGAGAGAGTAAGTTGTAATATTGAAAGAAGTATTTTTTATTTATCAAAATTTCTGTTACTTCAAATTTCATTACTTTCATTTACTCCTTCAAGATTGTCTACAAAGTAACAGTTGGAAATATGTGTGGATGAATATATATGGAGATGAGCATTCACTATATTATGCTTTGCTTTAAGAAAATTAATGAACTGGAGAGATAATAATTGATGAAAATCAAAGAATCTAAAAATAAGACAAAATCAAAGAATAATTAACAGAAAGATGAACAACATCTTAGTTAAGAAGAAATGAAACTGAATCTACACAAAAAGAAACTCTTTAAAGTATAAAAGGGAATTTGAAAATATATATTTTAAAATGATAGAATAGAAATCTATTTATACTGTTTTTCAATATACACAATTATAAATAAAAACACATTAGTTTTTTATTTTTGATCGAAGATATTTTTAATTTCCATTCAACAGAATCTATAAAGCAAATGAAATAAAATTAACATTTTTAAAGCTTTTTATCTCCACCATAACTCAATCAGAATCTTGGATCTTGCAAGAGGATGTGCTTCTTAGAGCTTGACTGTAGCGCCAATTATGATTTTAAAGCGTCTATACTTCTTCATAATGTATGATTATAATAAGAAAACCAACATAGAACACATTTATTTTGTCTGTGCTTAGTTGCTAGTTGCTACCATGCATGGAAAAGAAAAAAAAACATTGTTTATTTTTTCTCTCTTTAATTCGTATTCTCTCTTTCATTCGTTATGATTTTTATTTTTTCTTTTTTGGTCTGCTAAAGTTCAATTCTTCATCTCTTTCTTTCTATTTTCTTTCTTTGTTCTGATTTCGATGAAAATTCATTCTTATTTCTCATATATGTTTCTCTAATATCTTTTCGTAATTTTTAAGGATTACGAATTTGACTTTTAAAATTTATTTGCAAGTTTTAACTTATCAATTTTTCGCGAGTTGTACAATTTACTATCAAAATGATGTTATTTTAATTTATTTATGGAACTTGAATTGATTACATTTAGTTTTATTAAACCTAGTTGACAACTTATGACTTAAAACTCTAATTAGAGCGGAATACAAATTTATTTGAGGGAAAACTGAGTGAGCCGGTTATTTTACAGCCTATAATTGGAGGTTGGAAATAGAAACAGAAGGTGTTATTTTTGGAGAAGAAAAACGGGGAAATGGAGTCCGTCTACACTTTTAGAACTACATCACATCACAGCACATGTGAATGAAAATTATTCCGTTTGGATTTGACACGTGTCAGAAGAAGAGATGAGTAACAACAAGCCGGGCCCCTCCATCTCCCGGCGGACCACTATCCCCGATGGTTCCAATGTTGAGCTAGTATTAGTAAGATATTGACATAGTCATTTCGCTTTCACCTTACTTATCCTATTTATTACTCTCCTCTCTTCTCTTCTTCATACAATCAATCATCAACCTTTCTTTCTTTTCCTATGTTTTATTGTTTTTACCTGATTGGGGGGCCCCATACCCCATACCCCATGTAATTTTAATTTTCTTTTTATTTTTTGTGAGTACTGAAGTTGTATTGGTACAATCAGTTTATGCTCAAATATTGGAGACCCGAATAGATAATATAATTAACCATTCTATTCCGATTTAGTCCTCGTCGTATTAATTGGTTATAAAGAGAAATTAAAATGTTAGTCTCTAATGAATTAAGTCAGAATGTTGATTAGAACTTGGAGATTGGAAAGAGTCATTTGGTTATCACATGAATATGGTTGTTATAAAGCTGACTTTGCCATTTCCATGAAGCTTCACGAAAACAACTAAAATTCAATGTACTAAGCTACTAAATAAATAAAATTAAGGACATAGGTATTGTGGCGTAACCTTTGCCTTGCTATTTGGATCTCCACACACACTCTCTCAAGTTTCACATCCAAAATTTATTGTACTCGTTGATTTGTCACTTTCACCAAACAAATACTATATGCATTTATATTTGGAGAGCTGGTCAAAGAAGAAAATTTTAAGAAAAGAAAAGACTATAAATAAACTGGTCCTATGAATTAATTCCCATTCTCTTAGTCAAAAAAGGGATTGCTAAGAAAGATGCAAAAGAATTGTCAGCACTAAGCACATTTTATGTTTCTCATATTACTCTCTATGCATCTGAACCGTGTAGTTATTGAGAGCAGTAAATTATGAGACCGCCCAATGCCTATTTTGAGAGGTCCCCCTACCCCTACCCTCATCCCTTCTCATTCAATTTTTCATTGTTCATCAATTTGGACTTTAATCTCTTCAAATTTAATCTCCACACTCACTCTCATCCCAACTATTTTCATTACAATTTTCAGTTTATAAATTTTAAAACTTATCACTCAACTATTATGAAAGAGATGCACAATCCCTAATATGCAATCAAAACATTTTGCATCTATATTGAAAAATTGGCCGCAATTATCTCTCAAAATATGCTCATTCCACAATTAATTCTTATGCAACATCATGTATAAGATAATATGTGCAAAAAATCTGCATCAAGCAATCTTCTCTCCCATACACATAATAATGAATGATAACTGTGTATAGAAATTTTACAAACAAATTCTCTTTTCCCTCCACCTTTTTAAGAGCATAATTGGGAAAAAAAAGAAAATTTACAAATAGTACTGCCTAGAATATTTTTTCTATTTTTTTTAATCAGTGGTAGTACAAAATTTATAATTAAAAATAATTAACAATTAATTAATAAAATAGAAAACTGAAAAGATAATCGTATTTGTCATCACAACTCTGCTGTAGCTAGAGCTCTACCGCTCCTCTGTCATAAAGTATCCGAACGACAATCTAAGGGTACCGGTCGAAAGGAATAACACCAGTGAGTCGTTCGATACCCTCAAAAATTCCATTAGACAATTGGAAGCCGCTCAAACAATCGATCCAAATCGATCTTCACTAGGAAAACTTACAATTGACGAACAGTTGAGTTCCAATCAACGTTCAAACTTGTTGTCTAATTTTTCATCAACAATTGACCAAAGAAATGTGATAGCATTTGTATGACAAGTTACGACGAGCACGAGTCTGAGTAGTGGTGCAACACTATTTTCCCGTTGGTGACAATAGGAAAGAAAGGAGAAGAAGGAGACATTTTTGAAAATTTACAGTTTAGTCCATGAAATTTCTTAAAAATTACAATTGGGTCATTTATGTAGTAAAAATGTAAAAACTCTTATTGTGTAGGTGTTTTAATGTACAAATAAAATTTTATATACTTATGAATAAATAAAATTCAACTTATATACTGATTTATATGCAGTTAGATATGTAAATAATAATTTTTATACTGATTTACGTACTAAAATCAAATATGTACATAAAATAAAAATTTATATACTGAATTACATACGAATGGTATGTAAAAAATTAATTTACATACTGATCAATATGTAAAAATATTCTAGGAATATAATAGTAATTTAAAAAAAAAAATTTAAATATTGATTATATTGAAAAATCAATTTACTTACTGATTAATATGTAAAAAAATAGGAGTATAAAAATGATTGTCACAAATAATTAATTTACATAATGCTGGTATGTAAATATCAATTTACTTACTGATTGATATGTAAAAATAGTATAAGATTAATTATCATAAAAAATAAAAATTAATATAGAAAAAAAATAAGAATATAAAAATAATTTAAAAAAAAAATATAAAATTATTTTACATTTTGATCGGTATATAAAAATTGATTTAAAAAATATTCTACATTAATTTTTGAAATATTATAAAATTTATTTAATTAGAATTTTAAAAATTACAAATTTTTATTTAATTAATTTTCACTATTGCATGTCAAAATACACCAAATTAAAAAAAATTACCCAATTTTCTCATGATGATTTATTGAACGCATGCAGTAAATAAATCCAAAATAAAACAGTAAATAAATGCAACTGAATAATCAATTAGGAGTATTTCCGATTCGCATTAATCGCGATAATAAAAAATAGATAACTGTCTGTATCTCAACTTACACGATATCTTTATTTTACCATTTCACGATATCTCATTCTTAACCCAACATCACTTTCTTCTTCTTCTACTTGTTCTTCTTCTTCTTCTTCTCTCTCCTTTCATCAATTCATTCTCGGAACACAACTCAGATTCAACCCCACCCTTTTATTTACCATTCTGCCATTCCCTCTTCTCTTCTCTTTCTTACCCCACGTTCTTTCCTTCCATCACCATATTCATGTATGAATATTATATATACAACTCATAAAACTTAAGCAAAGTAACACTACCTTTGAGCGCTCCTCCATATTTCCTTTTATTTAAAAGGAAAAATGGAAATGATATATTCTTTTTAGCACCAGGGTACAGGTTTGTAAGATAACGTAAAACAGTTTTTGTATTTTATTTGTATTTAAATGTATTTTTATTAGTGGTTTGTTTTTGTTTGATTTGCAGGGAGCGTTCGCTGTTTGTTTGATGCGAAGTTTTATTTGGGTAAAGATATTTTACTGTTTTGTTATTAGTTTTGATGGTGATGAAAATGAGAGTTAAGGAAATGCATCCGTTGTGTTGCATCTCGCTTGAGAGTCCTGGAATAAGGGACCAGTCACCGGAGGCGTCGTTGACTAGAGCGAGATCCTTGCCGGCTGGATTTTCCGGCGGATCTGATGGCAATGCCGGCCGGAATACAGCGGGATCGGAGGCCACTGTGGCTGGAGTGCTCTATAAATGGACCAATTACGGAAAAGGGTGGAGATCACGGTGGTTCTTACTTAAAAACGGCGTGCTTTCTTACTCCAAGATTCGAAGGCCGGAGAATCTCAATTTGTTAGCGGCGAATGATGACGTCAGATTGATCGGAGAAATATCTACCCACCGGCTATCTAGGATGGACAGTGGAAGTTTTCGGCGGAAGCAACACAAAAGTGTTGGCATTGTGCATTTAAAGGTATTGATCATTCAATTAATAACCAAGTTTAAAATTGGAGATTGAAACTGGAAAATGGTGTTAGATAGGGAGAATTTATTGTGCGATCTGGACATGGAAGAGATGGGTTTTGATGTAAAATTTGGCGCTATTGGGGAAGTTTTACCAATACAGGAAACATTTTGATTCAAAAATTTAAGTTTCCAGGATTTACTAATTTGGTCAAAAGTTTTTATTTCTGATTTGTGGTATCTGTCAACAACAATGAGCAAGAAAAAGAGGGCATTGATATCTGAGCTAGAAAGAGTAAAATGGATCGGTTAGGAACCGCGGGTTTCTTGCATTGCTCAGAATTTAGAAGGGTGTAGTCTGGTTTATGAGCGGCCAAAAAAGGATTTTCAATTTTTTATTACTATATTATTAATCAAACTTTACTTCTCTTCTTTTTTGATGATTTCAATTTCATCTTTGCCCTTTTTTTTACAGTTTAACTGGTTGTTAATGCAGAGTGGGTCACATCAGCAGGTGGGTTTTGTGTGTTGTGTGTGAACGTGTGTGGGTTGGCTATGATAGGTACGTTCTAGGTCTAGGTATGCACCGGTAGTCACATCATTGGTTTTGAGTGGATGGATTTTCAGCTCCCTCAATTGATTCTTTTCTTCCCTTCAAGCCTTGATCTTTCTTTCTTTCTTTCTTTTTTTGCTGACCTTGTTTGTTTTCTCAGATTCTCCATCCTACTTTCCTACCCATTTCCAAATCTAATTCTTTGCTTGCAAAATAATCCAAATTCTTTTACTTGTCAACTTCTAAGGTTCTTTTTGGCATTCTTGCATTCTTTTTAGGTTTTTGGATATTTCTTTCTTCTTTCCACTTTTTGTATTTACGTTTTCTTTTGCTTTTGTCAAACGATATGGGTGGTTTATAGTTTATTTCGCCAAAACTTGAAATGGGTTTACGTGTGTTCCTGGCTTGTGTTGATTATCCTTTTCTTTGGCTTGGTTTAAGTTTATTTTATTTTTATTTTAATGTGCAGTTTTTTCTTTGAGTCTACCTTTGTGGGCTGTATTTACTGTTAGCTTTAGTGGAGAAATAAACAATGATAAGAGATTGTGGGGACTTTGCGACGAATGACAAATAGTAGTAGTAGGTGGCGCTTCATTACGCCACCACTGCTGAGATAAGCTAAAAGGGATGTTTCTTGGAGAATTTTTAGGCATATTCTTAGACAATTTCAAGATCCAAAATGCTGACTCCAATGACATGCTCTTTCTGGGCAGTGATTAACTCGGGAATTGTTGGGTTCTTTGGGGTTTTACAGATAAAAACTTTGTATTATCATGGTCAAACGCTTGCTTAGGAGCTTTTAATACTGTACTGGTCATTTTGAGCTGAAGAATTGGTTTATGCTGACCCAATTTACTTCCTTTGGACCTTTGGATACACCTAGTTGGAGTTTAGTGGTTTCTCTTTTTGGGTATGACATTTATTTGCTACTAAGATACCGTTTTTCCACTAACCATATCTAATCACCAACGATTTGAACTTTCTTATGTCACATTTATTCCTGTGTGAATTTACGTTAGTCCTGCATTTGGAATTCCTTTTTTTTTTTTTGGCTATGAAAAGTGCAATTATTACGAGGATTTTTATCTAATTCTTTTGGCAGATCTCTTCCTTCCGTGAAAGCAAATCAGATGACAGGCGATTTTACATATTTACAGCTACAAAGACTCTTCATTTAAGAACTGAATCAAGAAGAGATAGGGTTGCGTGGATACAAGCTTTGGTCACAACCAGGTGCCTCTTCCCGTCAAGATCAATAAATGATAGTCTCTCCCTTGTACCTAAAGATTTGTCTATTTCAACTCAAAGGCTCAGAAAACGTTTGCTTGAAGAAGGTATCAACGAGATCCTAGTCAAGGATTGTGAGCAGATCATGCTGTCTGAGTTCTCTGAAATTCAAGGTCAACTTAAACTACTTTGTGATGAGAGGTCCAATTTGCTAGACACATTAAGGCAGTTGGAGGTAACAACATTGATCTATTATAATTTGTCAACTCTGTTGAACTATCTTTGAATGATTAATTTTCCCAAGATATTGCATATTAAGTACTAATCAAATTATCATTTCATTACCATTATAATTTTGATTTTCTTTTTCAGTTCAACCTTTTTGCAATTATAATTGAAAACTGGATGGAGGTTGCCATGATTTATTTCGAAATGAAACCATTTTTTCTTACTTATGGCTCGAAAGGGTTCATTTCCAAAATGACTTTTCATAATTCGAATCTTTCAAGACCGTGAGGCCTTACTAAATCTTTTTTTTTCCCGTTGTTATTCTTTATAATCTGCTTCTAGCTGTCTTAAACTTCAATGCTGTTCCTACTTATGATCTGCGGCTCTACATTACACAACAGGAAATACTAGTTCTGTTCTTTTGGTCTTAAATCAGTTAAATGTTGATTTTATGTGATGCCACTATCCTTCATGTGTTTTCTTTCACTTTAGCATTTAATGTGATATTTTAGTACGGTAGTTAAACCGTAATATTGTTGCAATGTCAATTATTCTATGTTGAAACCTCATATTCAAACATATGAAACAAAAATTTTCTACTGAAACCATATATGATCTAGAAACATAAGCTGCAAATGAACTTCTATTTGAAGAGTCCATAGAACAGTCACTAGATCAATAAATAATAAAAATTATATATGCCACCAATGGCTCTCTCATCAAATATTGAGGCAATTTAAACTAGATATCCAATACAAAATTTGCCACTGTTGCAAACACATCGGTACATTCTTGCAAGGAATATATTATTTACTATTTTCATTGCAATTTGATTCATCTCATCCTAGTTTTGTCATATATTTCTAATGAAATAGCACCAGCCACAGGAAAATCAATGTGTATAATTTAGAGAGCATGAATTATAGTATGTATCAATACCTACATGTATATATAGTCATTTAAAATCATAATAATTCAATAAAGAAAATAGGATGTCCTGAAAATGCTAATATGAAAGCATACAACTAAAGGTCAGAGAAATGAAGACCCACCCTGAAACTAATCAGTTGTTAAATATGAAGTTCAATTATCACTCATCGTTGAGTGAAATCATAGTATTCTTTTTTTTTTTTTTGGAAATAATTCTGAATCATGTTCATTGGGTTTCAACAACCTTTTCTTTTCACTTATGCAGGCAGCTAATCTTGAAGCAGAAGCATCTGGAATTACAGATGGTGAATTTCAATTGACAAAGCATGAATTTTCAAGTTTAGGACGGGGAAAGTTTAGTGGTACGGACATGGATTATTTGAGATTCTCTTTACTATGTTGTTGGATCCTTGAATATTTCTTATTACTAAGAATATATTCATAAATCCATCTAGTTCAGATATCTTTAAATTCCAATAATGAACATAGTTGGTTAATATTGTTCTGATGATTTTTCCCCTTTTCCAATTTCCTGCCCTTTAAAGATGAATCAAGAACTATATTTTCTGTGGCTACATGTCCAGCATTTTTATTCCTGTTACTTGTTTTGGGTTTCAGAATGTAGCACAACAGAATCATCTGATGATATTGAGAAACAAGAACTTGAGGAAGTGTCAGAAGAAGACGAGGCTTCATTTTATGATACAAAAGAATATTTTACTGAACCTACTACTGTTCATGGGTCAATAAAAGCACTTTCTGCTCATCGAGGGGAACTCAGGGAATGTAGTCAATTTGACAATGATGAGAAAATGGATGCTGAAAAACAACTTTGTAATGTTAGATATCCACATATTGAAAGGCGAAAGAAGCTTCCTGACCCAGTTGAGAAGGAGAAAGGGGTCAGTCTTTGGTCTATGATCAAAGACAATGTGGGGAAGGATCTCACACGAGTTTGTCTCCCTGTGTATTTTAATGAACCAATATCATCTCTTCAGAAGTGCTTTGAGGACTTGGAGTATTCTTACCTTTTGGACCGAGCTTATGAGTATGGAAAAGGAGTAAGATTGCATACACTTCTTGTTTTGTTGCATTTTGTGGGTATTGAAGCATCTTATCTTTTTTATGGAACAATTTGTATCTTCATGGTGTCCGAGTATTTGAAAAACTAAAATCTCTTATTCTTTTATTTTATTTATTTTGTTTGTGGTTTGTGTTTCCAACTCTACTTTCTCTCTTTATGGTTGACTATTTCAGAAGGTTTTATTTTACCTCATTTTCTTCTATATTTCCTTGCTACTCACAAGTGATGTTTCCTTCTAGCGGTGCCCATTGTCCATTAAGGTGCAAGGAGAAGTGGAAGTATCAGTATATATTGAATTGCCATAATACAGTTTAAATTAATAACTGATTTTCTAATATATATAAAAAATTTTCCCAGTTATGTTGACTGTACCTTTTTATATTGTGCCTAATGGATGAGTTAGCAGACAATTGTTGGAATTTATGCAAATTGGAAAATAAAAAATGGAAAAATAGATTTTCAAAATAAAATAAAAAATGAGTTTATTTTTTAAACCCCTACTCTAAATGTTCATTGGCAAGTTTTAGAATAATATGTTTAAGAACAGTTAGTGTCATTTGACAACTAATTGGTTTGGTTTCATATTTGATGCAGGGGAATAGTCTCATGAGGATCCTGCATGTTGCAGCATTTGCTGTTTCTGGATATGCTTCCTCTGAAGGCCGGCACTGCAAACCCTTCAATCCTTTGCTTGGTGAAACCTATGAAGCTGACTTTCCAGATAAAGGAGTTCGCTTCTTCTCTGAGAAGGTAAGGAATTTTCCTGAATAATGATGCAACTATGCATTCTTTTCTTTGAAGTTGAGCTTTACATTTCTTGTTTTTTCAACAATGTTTTGTCTGGTTGGAGGTATTCTGAATGTATGAAATTTGTGATATCCATAGATTTAGACTAGCGAAAAAGTAACTACTGGAGTTTCTAAGTCTTCCAACGACTCTTCTCCTCAAAATGAGGATTTTAGATTAGTATGCTTAGGAATACAAGTGATAATTTTTTTCGACTTTCAAAATCACCCTTCAACCTCTGGGATTTGGATTTAGAATGAAAATAATATCTTTGCTAAATCAGTGGATACAAGAGTGTTATGGAATCTTGGGTAAAAAATCAAGTGGAGAAACTGAAAGTTTTGTAATTTTAAACAATGAGATTTGACTTGGTTGGAGTGCTCTAGGTATTTTTAATATCTTTTCTTAATCCATGGAATTAAAATTTAAAATCGTGGACCATATACGTGGAGTCCATAAAGGAGATTTCTTAGCAGATGAAATTGATGAGATCATGACTTTGGTTGAGAGCTATAGTTAATTGTAAAGGGCAACATGTTATGTCTGATCTTCTCTCATAGGGAAGTCTTTCTAAATATGTTTTCCCACTTTTTACACTTTGTCCACTTAATAAAAAATGAATTTGGAGCAATATGATTTTGATATTGTAATGGATTATCTAACTATTATCCATCGAAATATAAAATAAATGAATATGTAAATAATGGATGTAATTTGTCCAAATTGCAATAAATTACTACGTTTTAGACATATTAATTTTTTTTAAGGTAGTAGAAAAGCACAATCTAGACTTTTTCTGGGGACAGAGAATACATGCGCATGCACGTTTAAGTGGGAAAACAAATTTTACTGACATAAGTGTTTTTGCTTGTGACATGTGAAACTTTTTTCAATTCAATTGGTCATGAACGTTACCTTATAATGAAACAGGTTTGTCATCACCCAACTCTCATTGCTTGTCACTGTGAAGGTAGAGGGTGGAAGTTTTGGGGTGACAGTAACATCCGTTCAAAGTTCTGGGGGCGGTCCATTCAACTTGATCCTGTTGGAGTTCTAACTCTGGAATTTGATGATGGTGAAATATTCCAATGGAGTAAGGTATTTATTGATGCATAACTGCCTATGCATTACCTGTCCGCTACATTTTTTCTATGTTCCCCCTGATTCTGTTTGAATGATGAGTTTATAAAAAACTGGCTCTCTTTTTTGTCAGGTGACAACTACAATTTATAATCTTATTCTTGGTAAAGTGTATTGTGATCACCATGGAACAATGCATATACTTGGAAATCAACAGCATTCCTGCAAACTCAAGTTCAAAGAGCAATCAATTCTTGACAGAAATCCTCACCAGGTTAGAAATGCAGTGTCTTTCTGCCTGTTAAGTGATCTTGAAAATAGGTTCTTACTTGCATGGTAGCTCCTAATTCTGTTAGGTTCACTTGCCATTTTCCTTCAATTAGAATGCATCATACTTTGTCTAATGTGTGGCTTGTCTGATATATGGTTTAAAGGCTCAATATTATTTATGTTTACATCATCACAGGTTAATGGGTTCGTCGAAGATGTATCAGGAAAAAAAATTGCTACCCTGTTTGGAAAATGGGATGACAGCATATATTTTACAAAAGGTGATGGGAATAGCAAGACAAGGGATTGCAATGCTACTTTGCTTTGGAAAAGTAACAAGCCACCGCCTAATCTGACTCGGTACAACTTAACATCATTTGCAATCACTCTAAATGAATTAACACCAGGATTAAAGGTAGAGATGATGTGTTATCAGTTACAAATATGCATTCTCAATTTCCTCCTATGCATCTCTAATCGGTTTTTATAGCCATGTCTGATCCCGGGTATTTGATCACGGATTAAGGAGAAGCTCCCACCCACGGATTCCAGGCTAAGACCAGACCAGCGGCATTTGGAGAACGGAGAATATGAAAAGGCAAATGCGGAGAAGCAAAGATTGGAGAAACGGCAGAGAATGGTACTGTAAAACATTATGAGACGGTGTAACATTTCAGCAACAATATTCCATGCAGAATTTCTGATCATTCTTATGTTATGAGCATTACTCTTTTATTATTCCATGCAGTCAAGGAAATTACAAGAACATGGATGGAAGCCGAGGTGGTTCCAAAGAGAAGGTGAAGATGGACCTTTCCGTTATGTTGGAGGATATTGGGAAGCACGAGAACAGGGAAATTGGGAGGACTGCCCAAATATTTTCGGTGAATTTAACGAGGGATTTGTGGAATCTTCTGAAGGATATTGATTTTGGTCAAGGTATGTTTCCTTCAGAGAACATTATTTCTATGGAATGTGAATCATAGCATAAATTTTAGACCTCATCTTACACAACCTGCGTAATGCAGGAGAGTTGTCACAGAGTAATCTGGGCATATTGATTACAATCCATTTCATAAACTTGCAAAATCCTTACTCCAAGGCAACTTATGTTTGAGTTTATAGAAGACGGATAGGATAGAAGATGATATATAAATATATGTCCTCTTGTGGAATTCCTAATTGCTTGCTATAGGGGGTTTGTGTAAGGTAGCATCTCTACCACCACCACTGCCATTTGATTTTTAGTTCTTGAAAATGTACTTTTTGGCATTGGCTGATAATTTTTATTTTGAAATTAATTTGTATTGCTTCGCAGAAATAAATGGGCAAAAGAAAAGAATCGCATCATTGTTATGATCCAAAAATTTGTTTATCTACCCACTGTAAAATTAGTGCTTATCATGAGTTCCATTTTGTTTGCATACTTAATGCGCCAAATAAAAAATATTGCGAATATTTGTTTTTGCTTTTTTGTTGCCATTTTTGAATGAAATTGTATGCATAAGTATGCCTACAAATTTGATGCCTCGCAAGTTTCTGCGAACTGCGATTATACAATTATTCGACATCACTAAAATTTCAAGTAGCCCGAATGTTAGCAAGCCACAAACGGTTCAACCATTGTCTGAACTCCAAGTCCAAACATGGAGAACTGGGAAACTGATTATGCAGTTATTTTATATATTTTTCAATTATTTCATAGTTTTTCTGATTCTAGCATTGTAGGAGGAGATTCCTCCACTTTCTTTTTCATGCTTTTATGTTTCTCTTTTAGTATGAGGAGTCCTCCACATAGCACGCTGTTCCTTGATCTCAGGGAGTAGTTATCATCTAAACATGTATTTAAAGAAAATGAATGATAAAAGGCAGATTTCAAATCCAATTAGTTTTTTTAGCACTTTAGTCTAAAGAAGTTATTAGGTTGCCTCCTTGAGCCAGAACAATCTAAACCATAACTCGCAAGAAAAGAAATCCCATCCTACTACTCCAAACACCATCCGAACTCTTACTTGTCCTGTGCGAGCTATTTAAAATTTGCTTGATTAAACCATAACTCGCAAGAAAAGAAATCCCATCCTACTACTCCAAACGCCATCCGAACGCTTACCTGTCGTGTGCAAGCTATTTAAAATTTGCTATTTAAAATTTGCTTGATTAAATCTAGGTTGAAAATTAATGAGCTAGCTTAACTACTAAACGAACTGAGCTCGTGCCGAAATTTTAAATTCGTTAACATATTTGATTAATTTTATTTTTGATAAAATCATGTATTAAATTATCGTTTTTTCTGAAATTTTTACATTCATAGTATTTTTTTTTGCCAAAACATTTATAATAATATAATGACTAATTGATACTAAACTAACAATTTATATATAACTATGCACTTAAAATCTCACTCTCATTTAGGGTTTTAGAGAAATTGCATGGCTTTCGGATCGCGACTTGATATAAGCTCGTTTTTGCTTGGCTCGAAAAGTAAAGTAACTGAGCTTGAATTTGGCAGATCTCGGCTTGGCTCGATTACAGCACTACTGATAACATGCAAATCCAACTTATTTTTATTACTATTTTTGTGTTGATTTTACGTTATTTGTGTTTAAAAATGTGTTTTTAGTTAATTTATTATTTTTATACTAGGAAAAGTTGGATTTGGCATGAATGGAGCAAAAAGGAGCAAAATTGAAGTATTGAAACTGTTGAATTTTTCGGAATGCAATGGGCGAGACTAAGCAGAGAACGAGATAGACAATTTGTTTTAAAAGGGCTGCTGGCCCAAAACATCTCAAGGATTAATTCTGCACGTTTTAAAGCTGCAACAGCCGATTTATTATTAATTTTAGTGGTAACTATTATTATATTAGTTAACCCTACCTTTTGGGAGGTATTTAAGTCAGTTTTAAGTCTTTCTATAGGGACTTTTTGCATCACAAATAGGGTTACGTGATTTACATTGGAAGACAGCTGAATTCGCAATTTTTTCTTCTTCTTCATCATGTTTTCTATCATAGCCATGCGTGGTTAATTCTCTTTGTTCAGTTAAGGCTTAAATTAAGGTAGAAGTTTGATTTCGATTGTGAGATTAATAAACTTAATTGAATTTTTTAATTTTTGTTGCATTTATATTCTTTCTGTGATTTATTGGAAAAATATATTCCCTAGCGAAATTCTATTGAATGAATTAACAGGGCCCGTTGTTTGTTTGATAGCAATTTCCATAGCTATTCGATTGAATCAAATCCGTAATTGTTTGATTAGATCGATAAAGTAGTAATTAATATAATCTGATTAGGTAGAACATTTTGGGTTATGTTAAGAAAGAGTATAATCAGATTTAAATGGATGCTTGTAGTTTCTGTTAATTTAGGTAGGGTTCTACTAATTTTTAATGCAATTAACGGTTAAATCTTTCTTCGTACTTAGGATTACTAATTAATTAGGGATTGTTATTAGATCGTATCTTAGCAACTTATTATTACGGTAAAATTGGTTGGGTCGACGTTCTTCCTGGCTATAACCTATCTGTAATATGAATTAAGAAACCATTCTAAAATCAATGATCAATCGAATCGAGCTTCACGCTGAGGTATGCCTTAACTGAATTCGTTTTCTATTGTTTCAATTTAATATTAAAGTCTATCGCTTGCTTTAATTCTTTTTGATTAATTAATTTCCTTTCGATTTTTAATGTCCCCTTTTATTTAATTGCTTTTAATTTCGATTCTAATTATTTACGACAAGCTAGTCCCTAGAGTTCGACCATTCTCATCCTATTTACAAGTTTGTTTTGTAGGAAGAACAGATTTTATTTTTGGTGAATTCGACACCCATCAATTTTTGGCGCCGTTGCCAGAGACTAGTTAACTTTATTGTTTATTGTCTCTTTGAATGATTAAGTCTAAAAATCTACCAATACTGTTTGATCCAGAAATAGAGAAAACAGCCCGTTCATTAAGGAGACAAGTGAAGGAGCGGAAGTGGGTAGAATCGACTTCTGCAACTGAACCGGAAAGTCTAGCAGCTGGTCTATTTGAATTTACAACTAATATCGAAGATGAAAGTCTTGAGCAAAAAGAGATTCGAGAGGAAATTCACCAAAAGCAAGTTATGGCAGAAAATCGCACCGTTCGAGAGCTACAGGCTGCCCCTATAAAGCAGCAACCTATGTGCATTACCTATCCGGAGTTGGAAGTGTCATTCGAGCTTAAATAGGGTCTCATTCATCAACTTCCGACTTTCCATTGAATGAAGTCTGAAAATCCACACAATCACTTGAAGGAATTCCATGGAGTTTGTTCTAGCATGAGACCGCAAGGGGTAACCGAAGAACAGATTAAGTTAAGAGCATTCCCGTTCTCACTTAAAAATGCTGCTAAGGAGTGGTTGCTTAATCTACCCCCAGGTTCTATCATGACATGGCCTGATATGTCTCGTGCATTCTTGGAGAAATATTTCCCTGCTTCTAGAGCTGCTGTTATTCGTAAGGAAATATGTGGGATTAGCCAACGAGTTGGAAAGAGCCTTTATGACTATTGGGAAAAGTTCAAGAGATTATGTGCAGCTTGCCCACAACATGGGATGTCAGATCAATCTTTGATTCAGTACTTCTATGAAGGAATGACGGATATGGAGAGGAAGATGGTAGATGCAGCCAGTGGAGGAGCTTTGGTAAACAAAACTCCAACTCAAGCTAGAGAAATTATAACTACTATGGCTGCCAATTCACAGCAATTTAGGCGTACTGAGGAGCATTCAAGGAAAATTTACCAGATAAATACTTCTTCTGTGGAGGATAGGCTAGATAAGCTAACTTCTTTGTTTGAAACTTTTGCTGCAGGTTTTAAAGCTCATGCGAATGTATGTGGATTATGCAATTCACCCGATCACCTAACAGACATGTGTTACCAAGTGCAAGATGATCAAGAGCAACTGAATGCTGTGGGTGGATTTCCCGAACAGCCTCAAAGACAATACAATTCATTCCTAAGCTCATCTAATGAAGGGTGGAGGAGACAACAGAATTATGGCTATGGAAATAGGCAACCAAATTTCCAAGGTTACCAACCAGCTAGGCCACCTCCTCAACAAGTTCCTTCCCCAAAAATACCATTGGAAGATATTGTAATGTCACTTGCCACTCCTCAACAAAAATTACAGCAAGAAACAATGAAGAGAATGCAGAATATGTAACAACAAATCAGTCAACTTGCATCTTCCTTAAGTAAATTAGAAATGCAAGGGAAGCTTCCTTCCCAAACAGTGGTAAACCCAAGGGAAAATGTAAGTGCGATCACTTTAAGGAGCGAAAGAGCTAAATACACCAGCCCCTAAAAAGGCAGCAGCAACTCTGAGGAAGAAGCTGAAAAAGAGGTAGAAGTTCACCGAAATGGGCCTTCCGAACAAGCTGAAGTTCAGCAGTCCCGAACGCTTACTGTACAACCCCTTTTCCCGAGAGATTAGCCAAAACAAGGAAAGAACGTAAAGAGAAAGACATCTTGGAGACTTTCTGCAAGGTGGAGGTAAATATCCCATTGTTGGATGCTATTAAGCAGATACCTCGATATGCAAAGTTTCTTAAGGAACTTTGTACCAACAAAAGGAAGATAGATAGTGTTGAGAAGGTGGAGATGGGTGAAGTTTGCTCTGCCATGATTCAAAGAAAGAGACTTCCACCAAAGTGTAAGGGTCGAGGTATGTTTGCTATTCCTTGTAAAATAGGCAATGTAGGGATTAAAAGATCTATGTGTGATTTGGGAGCTTCTATAAATGTCATGCCTTTATCTATTTATTCATCTTTCAAGGGCTGTCCTTTGAAAGAAACGCGTATTATTATTCAGTTGACAGACAGGTCTATAGTGTATTCCGTGGGATTACTTGAGGATGTTTTGGTCCAGGTAGGTAATTTAATTTTTCCAGCTGATTTTTATGTACTTAATATGGAGGATGATAAATCCTCAACCACAGCTGATTTGTTACTTGGAAGACCTTTCCTTCGTACTACAAGAACAAAAATTGATGCCTATGAAGGGACATTGTCTATGGAGTTTGATGGTGAGAAAATTCAATTTAATGTTTATAAGGCTATGAAGTATTCTAGTGATGTCTCTAGTATTTGCTGTATTGATATTATTGATCCTTTAGCACAAGAAATTTTTGAATTAGATGCTGCTGTTGAGCATAAGAAACTGCAGTTACAGGAGCTCGAAGAAATTCGCAATGAGTACGAAAGCTCCAGAATTTACAAAGAGAAAACTAAAGCTTTCAATGACAACATGATTTCCTAGAAGAAATTTATTGTTGGTCAAAAAGTTTTATTATTCAATTCTAAGCTTAAACTGTTTCATTGTAAATTAAGGTCCAAGTGGACTGGACCCTGTGTTGTTACTAATGTTTTTGCTCATGGTGCAGTGGAAATTCAAAGCCTAGAGATGGATAAAATTTTTAAGGTGAATGACCATCGATTGAAGTCATTTTACGAAGATCTTAGTGTTTCTCAATCGGAGAATTTGAAGCTCGAGGAACTAGGATAGTACAGCTGACGAGCTCGCTCGGATACGTCTAGCCGGAGACGTTAAAATCAAGCGCTCACTGGGAAGCAACCCAACCTGCTAAATTTATTTTTATTTATCTGAATTATTATTTTTTATTTTTCCCTAATTTTTCAAAAAAAAAAAAGATAAAAAAGTAAAAATAAAAATTAAAAAAAATTAGCAGCAAAGTTCAAAATATATATATATATATATA
>CANUEY010001916.1:0-13382 GCA_948099555.1 Croton setiger | reverse complement strand
TAGGAAGTGCAATCTAAGATGGTCTATCACAATATTAGAAAATAATAATTCAAAAAAGTGGCTTTCTTCTTCCTTCTAAGCTTTGTTCGGTTACAACTCTAATACAACAATTTCTGAAATTTATAAAAAAGGACAATCACTCATTTTTTTTGAATGAACCATAACACTTAATCTTTGTAAATATGAGATTTATATGATAATCAGAATTTTGTTTCACTAATCTTGTATTTGCTTACAATTAAGATAATGAAGAAACATACAAATGTGAAAAAAGGGCGTCTCGTGCCAAGTCTTTTTATTATATAAATGTAAATGATGGGCTCAACGCTTAAAAATTTGCAAAATAAAGTTAAAAAGTTCTGCAGTGGCATTTGCTGTAATTAAAGGACTATTTAATGTTTATTCTTATGACTAAAACAGAAACTTGCCTTGTAAGTTAAAGGATTTCAAATTGATATGATGGCGCAATTAGGGTTATATTCAACCTTGTTGAAGAAGTCGAAGAAAGAAGAAATGATTAAAATAAATGAATCCAATTATGTGGAGTATGGGGGGTACAAGTGGGTTTATAAGCTCACATTTGATTTTGATGATCTTGTTCTCTGAAATAATTTTTGTTTCATGTTCTTAATCATACAACAGTAGGAATGATTCTCTCTTGCTATGATTCATAATTGGTATTTGTGTCGATTAGATTGAATTACAAAGGAGATTATAAAGCTCAATACTCATTAATAAATAGGAAAATTGACCAACCAAACACTGGGGAGAGTACACAGTCTGTCCTAATGGAACTGCTAGTGCAATGAAGAAGGAATTTGGAACTGTTCCTAAAAGCAATGCTGGCTGGAAAAATACAACCAAAAGCTCTAAGCACCTGCAACAAGTATATTAAATGACATAAATCAACTAAATTATACAAACAATCCTCAAGTTTAAAGCTTTATCTTATTAATATTTGGTAACTGTGGAACCCTTAGTACAAGTGTGAGCCGGGGTCCCATTGATATTGTGTGTTCATATCTCTCCTCCTTCCATAATTCCAATTGGCATCTAATTCCTTTTCACACATGGAATCACAATAACGGATTGAAACACAAGTTGTGGGTTACACAACAAAACAAAATTGGCCAAACAGTTGGCCAGCATATTAATTGCTAATCAAATGCTAATCTTTCTGTTTTGTTGGTTTGTGATCACATAAACAAACAAAGGGAAGTGCTTAATTTGTTAGCATTAAAATTTCTTTACCCTCGTTTTAAATTTGACCCAAATAATAGGATTTTCAGCATAAATTTTGTAAAAAGTTTGGTTTTCACCCTAATTTAATAACTTTGTTTCAATATTGCACTGCATTTATCAATTTTCACTGGAATTTGAAAAGGAAAACTTTAAATAGCCTAACATTAACCCACTTCTGGTTAATTTTTTTTTTTTAAAAAATATTTTGAATCGATAGAAGATTTAAACTCTCACCCAACTTTTAATTTTGAAAATAAAATTTATATATTTTATACAGGGTTTTGAAATCCTTTTTTGTGAATCATAATTTATGTTATAAATTTTGCAAGGGAGCTGCGTACCATTGGGGTCACGTTCCTTATCACTACCCTTAACTAGACGTGGCCACGGGCCGAGTTGACCCGCTGAGTCCACCTGGTTCAATCCGTGGAAAAACCGGTCCGGCCTGCTCCGAACCGGAACCGTTCAGTCGGCGGTCTAGTTCAAGTTTAACGAAATTTCGAATCATAACCGTTATAAACTGTGAATTATTCTCGAACCGCCGATTAACCGTCTCAAACCACCAGTTAATCTCTCCCGAACCGCCGGTTAACCGGCCCGTTCTCAAACTGCCAGTTCAACAGGCGGGTTACGGTTTAGTCCACCCCAAACCGTGGCCCAACGGCCGCGACTTGGCCCGTGATCACCTCTGCCTTTAACTATATATGTTGGAAAAAAAGGGTTTGTTTACCCCCTAAATAACCAAAACTAGTTTATATTTTTAAATAAAAAATAAATAAAACAATCTTTTTATAAACAATAACTTAGAGCAACCAAATGCCTTGTTGAGCAAGAAATATAGAATAGATACTTACAATAGCGTCAAACGGTATCCGTCTTATTCTCGTCCAAGAGCTCGAAGATTAGATGCTTCTCTAATCCCACTTTAGCTCTCCTCTATAAGACAACCATTTTTATTGCTCTATGTTGTGCTGTGATTGGGTCACAAATACATACAACTAACAGAGGTAAATGATGACGCCATTAGGTTTTCCGGAAACAAATTAAATAGACAAAATTAACCAACGAAAGAAAAGCTTAATTATGGCTCTGTTACAAAATGCCATACTTTGGGATTTCCAAACATGATGGGGAAAATAATAAGGAATGAGATATATAAGGCCAAAAGTAAGTAAAATAGTATCTATAGTTTATTAGTAATTTTAATATACCGTTAACCTAAACATCTCGCACTTGTAGTAAGGGTCCCACGGTTAAAGAAGACGCCCAACCGCGCCCTTTAATATAATAAAAGAAGAAACGATTCTTGGCAGTAGGCAGGCATGCCTCATCCCAAACAGCATAAAATTCCTTTCTTACTGCATATCGCTTTACAACTTTCACCCTCTTACTGCCCACCCAAAATGCACTCTAACCCTTCTCACCACTTATCCATGCCTGCTAGTACTGTCCGATCACGGGGTAGGGCGATCGTAGCCCTGTTCCGGGCTAAAGTTGCCGCAGTATTCATAGCCGCCAGAGTCATGGCTCAAGGCCAACCTGTCTCTGCACCAGAACTTCTTGGCGAAGACAGCGATATGATTATGAACCCGAATGAGACTGACCCCGTTGCCCCACTGTATATTGCTAAAGAGAATCATAGCCATGTTATGGATATGAGTAGTAATCAACCTCCGATCATGGATGATGATACTAATAGTTACTCACCAGAAATTCTGAAGCTCCGTGAAGTATTGTTAAGTTTGACCGGTGCTGCAAATCTTGGTTTCATTGCTTATTCTCAAATGGTTTCTCCATCAGTTGTTCGCCGTCCATGTAGAATAATGGATATCACAGTTGCCACTAATGCCATAGCCTTTGTGTTTCTCTTGATTAGCTTTTGGCTTCGCCATAAGAATCTGGATGCGGCTGAGAGGATTACAGCTGGGATCGGCATGGTTGCTGCGACTTTGGATTTTTTGCTAATAACAGCTATGTTCTTCCCTTCAGGAGCAAATAAATCATGCGTAAATGGTTTCATTTCATATAGTCTTTGATATCCCACATATAATATACTATAATTTATGAATACTTTGTATTTTGGTTTGTTTAATACCCTTGATTAATTGTTTAGTTCTTTATTTATTTTTCTACATTAATTGATGAGATGCTATATATTGATGAAACAAGAATAAGACAATGAGCTTCAGAGAGGAGGAGGAGGAGGATGAAGAAGTTTCAGAAGATTTAAATTCTACAAATATTTTGTTTACAGGCCATCATCCGATGCATTTGGCATCTAAATATATGGATGGCCTTGATAATTGGGATATTAAAATGTAATTATATTTCAGTTTTAATTAAATCCTAAGTTGGCTTGTGATTGAATCTGATTGCCAAGCTCTTGTTCATGCAATTAATTCAGAGACAGTTATGGAGTTAGAGCTGGGTTTGTTTTTTTGCAGATATTAGAAGCTTGATGAGGCAATTTTCTGTGGAGTCTCTTTCTAATTTGCTTAGAATATATAAAAGCTGCTAAATAATCACAATTTCAATGCAGGATATCTATTGCCTCATGATCTATATGTTACTGACACATTTCCAAAACTAACTTAATTATCATATTATCATCATCATCACCACCTAATTATCTTTTCCGTTATATTAACTTATTATCAGATTATTTTTGCATAATGGAAACTAAACTATGCCTTGTTCAAATGTGTTAATTATGTATTAACATCTAACATGTTTACATAGTTTAAAACTTGCAAATGTTAAATTTTTCGCTATTTGTATACTTTCATGGGTTAAATTATTACATAGTTCATGTGCTAATTGGTTATTTTGCTTACTAAAAAAAGTTAAATTGTTACCTCATTTGAACTCAGCTCACATACCTAACCATTGCAACATACTACAAAGTGTTGGACTAGAAAAATTCAGCAAAAGTTTAAGGGTTATGTATTAGGCCGTATGAAAAATCAACAAGACAGGCTGATTTAATACATAAATTAACACTTGAAGATGCTTCTTCATTCCATTATTGTCAACTCATGTGCAGAAATAGTTGCCCATAAAATCTCAGACCATGGTCGTTTGTAAAATTTAAGATTCCATTTGAAAGTTGAATAAAATTTCAGATGTTATTAGGAAATAATCGAGTTCGGGCTGTAGTTATGAGTGCTACAGAAAGTTTGTTCCTACATATTATTATGCCACAGTTAAAAACCATCTAAAGCCAAAGCATAAAAATCATGGATAAAGCTAACCATAGCAATTATTGAACAGTACCTGCAAATTCTAGAAATCTTAATAAACTTGTGCTTATTTCCTATCTTCAAATAGACAAACGAACCTGAGAAAGAGACAACTAAAGAAATGATGAAGGCATGGAATATTGAAGGATGAGCTTTGAAGGTGACTGTATTAGGAACTGGATTTCCATCAATGGATGTTTGAGGTACTAACCTTATTAATATCGCTGCCATGAAAGAAGCTGTTAAAATTACAATCATCTGTGTTTTTTCAGCGCTGTGCGGACGAGGGATTTTCCACATGGTCGCCGCCGTGTGTGTGTGTAGCAGACTATAGAGGTGGCTGGCTGACTTTTCGAGAGATGTTATGAATGATTGAGCATAAATAAATGTTATTTGTTGATTTCATCGTAACTTCCAATATAATCTTCTTGTTACTAAAACTTATAAACCTTAAAATAGCACCAGGTTCCGTGCTTACAAGGGTTGAGCATGTGTAGGATTTGGGGCGGTTTCAATAAACACGTTACAGTCCTGCTGCTATGACTACAAACAAGCTGAGCCGTTCGCGAACGGCTCGATGTTTGCTCGATAAAAGCTCGACTCGAATTCGGATTGATAATAAACGAGCCGAGCAGTTAAGCTCGCGAGCTAGCTCGTGAACAACTCGTTTAAAAAGGCTCACGAGTAGCTTATTTGATAGGATCGCAAGCTACTCGTTAAATAAGCTCACGAGCCTATCAAAACGCATCATTTTTATACCAAACTAAAAAATATGCTTCAGTCCCCACTTTATTTCTCTTTCACTGAAACTGCTATTTTAATTTCTTCACTGAAACGGCATTAAAAATGAATTTTTCTTAATTTTTTACTAACTTTTAATGAGTTCGAGCTCGAATAGCAGCAGGAAACGAACTCGAGCTCAAGCTTATTTGCAAGCTAAAACTCGAGCTCGAATTTAAACTTAATTACGAGCTCAAACTCGAGCTCGAATAGCAACATGAAACAGCTAAACTCGCGGACTTAAAACGAGCCTAGCTCAAGCTTTCAAACTTCCAAATGAGTTCGACTCGAGCTCGTGAAATTCAATACGAGTCGAGCTCGAACAGCGCAATACTCAACTTGGTTCAACTCGTTTGCAGCCCCACCCGCTACTTAAAAAATAATCTGCCGCAAAAATAACCAATCCACTGTGGGTTTGGAGTTGCGGATCGGGTCACGAGCATGACGGGTTTTGGGTTTTTTTTTTCTTTCGGAAATAATATAAAACTATTGATGGGCGTCGAATCCACCAAAAATAAAAATCTACCCTCCTACAAAACAAACTTGTAAATAGGGTGAGAATGGTCGAACCCTAGGGACTAACTTGTCACAAATAACCAAAATTGAAAATCAAAATAAATAAAATAAAGAGGAGTTAAAATCGAAAAGAAATTAATTAATCGAAAAATTAAAATAAGCGATAGAAATTAATAATAAATTGAAACGATAGGAGACGAATTCAGTTAAGGCATACCTCGGCGCGAAATTCGATTTGATTGATCATTTATTTCAAGAATGGTTTCTTAATTCATATTACAGATAAGTTATAGCCAGGAAGAACGTCGACCCAACCAATTCTACCGTAGTGATATGTTGCTGAGATACGATCTAATAACAACCAAAAACTAGTAGAACCCTACCTAGATTAACAGAAACTACGAGCATCCATTATATTCTTCCTTAACATAATCCAAAAGATTCTACCCTATCAAATTATATTAATTACTACTTTATCGATCTAACCAAACAATTACGGATTTGATTCAATCGAACTGCGATGAAAATTGATATTAAACAAAATAATGGGCCCTGTTAATTCATTAAATAGAATTTCGCTAGGGGATATAGTTTCCCAATAAATCAAAAAAAATATAAATGTAACAAAAATTAAGAAATTTAATTAAGTTTATTAATCTCACAATCGAAATCAAACTTCTACCTTGGTTTAAACCTTAACTGAACAAAGAAAATTAGCCACACATGGCTATGACAGAAAACATAATAAAGAATAAAAAAGAATTGCGCCTTCAGCTGTTCCAATACACAAAATCACGTAACCCTCTGGTGGCGAAAAGTGTCTATAGAAAGACTATACATCCTAAAAGATAGAGTCAACTAATATAATAATAAGACCCACTAAAATTAATAATAAATCGGCTGTTTCCGGCTTTTAAAAAAAGTGTTGAATTAATCTTTGGGATGTTTTGGGCTAGCAGCCTACAAACTGCGTCTCACATTTTCCGCTAAGTCTCGCCCATTGCATTCCGAAAATACTTTAATTTTGCTCCTTTTCGCTCCATTCACGCCAAATCAAACTTTTCCTAGCACAAAAATAATAAATCAAATAAAACTATACTTTTAAGCACAAATAATTCAAAATCAACACAAATATAACAATAAAAACAAGTTAGATTTACATGTTATCGACTATAATAATCATTTCTTTGGTTATTGTCTGCATTTCCTTTTCTTTTTGTAATAGCCATTTCTCGATCCAGCTAATGGAGGTAGGATTGACTGTCTATTATTATTAATTATTTTTTGTTTTTAAATTTATGCACGATGAGTCTAAGAGGAATATATAGTATTACTATATTTTTTGTTTTTCCTTTTTCTAAATTTGTTTTTAAAGTTTATGATGCAGTTCATCCATAATATCCTTCACCATTAAACCCAAATTAAAAACAAAGGAAAACTTGGTAATATATTCAAATCTTCCACCTCCAATCCACAATCATGACAACTAAATTTCAAGCACACGTAATGAAATTTACGAGGCCTACCTCACAATCAAGTAGTACAAAATACAAATGCCATTCATCACAGAAACTATTTCAGTTACATGCTTTAATTTTCCCTTTCCATAAGCAAGCAAATGGAAAAAGAGTTTCTTGCCAAATATTAGGGAAGCAGAAAAACAGTTACAGACCACGAAAAAGTGGAGTTTTTTACAAATACAAATACATATGAATAATGAAAGCATGGTGAAAATTGGAAATACAAAATACAGCATTTTTAAGATTCAAAATAAAAACCATTCGTCACCCCCATTCTCCCATCCCATATATCCCATCAACGATCACATTACAACATACCTCTGTTTCTGTCATGAAAGTCTATTTCAAATGAGTTGTGTTTGTTTAATATTCTGCATAATTAAAGAAATCAGATCTTCATCGAAGCTTGAATGGAAGTACTGGCAGCAGAAAAGAGAGAGAAAAGGAAGAGAAGAAAGAAACCAAAAGGAGGCAGTACAACATCAAATCACTGGGTTTTCAACTATAAATGCAAGTTACAATAATGCTTTTCAACGGCGCGGGTTGCGAGTCGGATAACATAACCCGCTACAAGTTAATCCTTCCCGCCCCATTCATTTTTGAATTGTGTAAAATACCCTATGAATCGGATAAAATGCTTTAACCCTAATAAAAAAAAAAAAAAAACACTCGTTTATGATTATTTTAATTTAACAAAGGTTTTGATTACGAGTTTGAGAATATAGTTGCATTAAATTCAATAGGAGAGTTTTGCTATTAGTTTTTCATAATTTAAATTTAGATTAGTTGATTTTTTTTTATCTACTAAACAATAATATTAATCAAAATTAAAAAAAAAATGCAAAATGGGAAAAAATATTCGATTTGGTTAACTGGTTAGTTTGGTTCGGTTTATAATATGGCCGAACTGAAGTGTACCTCATCGGTTTTGGTTTTTTGGTTAATTAACCGGAAACCGATGAACCGAACTTAAAGCAAAACTACGTGGTTTTCGATATTTTCCCTAAACCAAAACTAAGACGCAGCCACCCAAATTAAATTCAACCCTAAAAACAACCTGTCCCAAAATCAATTCTTCCCTGCTCCTATCTCCCTTTAGTCCGTCGCTCAACAGCACCGGAAGATCACAACCATCACTTTCCCTCCCTCCAACGAACGCCGCTGCCACCCCAAGCTCCTCAACCGACGTCGAGAAGGTTAAAGCCTCATCCCAAGCGCACAACCCGAATAACAGGTAAGATACTTCACTAAGATACACTCAAACTCAAATAATCAAAATGCAGAGTAACTAGTTTTCGCTAAATATTCATTATCAAATTTTTGTTCTTTTTGTGATTTTGTATTTGGGGTTTCATTCATGAACACATATCTAGGGACTGAAGGGTCTATATACTGATTGTAGTATGAGGTTTATGACTGCTTCATATATAGAAAATTATTTTTATTTATTATTTGCATCTGGGATTTGGGAATTGGTGCTTTTTTTATATACTAATATCCAAATGCAATTAAACAGATAGTTAAATATGATATGATATGATGATATGTAGATATAATAGACCCATTTTTCACCACTCATATTTCTCAATAATGGAAGGGCTCTTTGTACAGAAAAATTATGTTCTTCCGTGCCATTTGTTGCTTGACATGTTTTTGGCTTGCCTAAACACATAATAATGTAGTAGGTTTCCCCAATCTCCCATGTACATACTCTGTTGGTGTTACATCATTTAGGGGTGTGCAAATGATGTCATTATTACTGTATAGCTATTAATCCAAAAAGGAACCTTGCTTAAAAAAATTATTCCAAAAAGGAAAAAACAACTAAAATCTTAGAAAATTTTCAAGTCTTTGTTATAGAGACATCTATTTAATTAAAACTTATAAAGTAAAAATCAATAATATATGTTTCCTTCACGCATCAAGAACTTCATAAATCCAAACATCAACAACAAACAAATATTTCACTGAAAACCATGTTAGTAGTAGTCCAAACGAATACCTAATTTGCTTTGCTTTTCAATCTCTGTTTTTTCTTATATTCCTTTTTTGAACTTCTGTCGTAAACCTCGCAAAGAGAGGCCTCCGTCGGATACAGCTGCTCAGCTCCCTACTCCAGTCGACGCCACCACCACCACGGAATAAGGTTGAACTGTTGAAGCTCCTTACTGTCCAAGGTCGAAGCTCAGGCAAAGGTGTCGATCAAAGTTCAAGCCACCACCACGTGAAAGGAGGCTATTCTCTTTCTCCACTCCGCTGCTCATCACCTCGAAGGTCAGCTGCTTCTTGCCAGTCGAAGTCAGAAGGGAAGCTGCTCCTCTGCTGCTGCAGCTTTGTTAGAACCAAACAGGTTGCTCCTCCACCAAAAATCGAACCAAAGCCCGGCTACTGCCCACCTTTGTTTGAGCCAAACCAGGCTCCTCTGCTACTGCTCCATTCAAGTAAGGTTCAGTCAATAAATATTAATATTGTCTCTTGCTTGTGGTTCTAGTCTTGCTAATATTGTACTTCTTGTAAATACATAAAATAAAAAATAATTACCTTCAAATAATGTCTCTTGATTGTGGTATCTTATGTTCATATGCTGTTATTTTGCTGATGAGGTTGGAATTATAAGTTACAACAATAATATTGTGAATTTGGTTGTTCATATACTTTGATTTTGAAATTTAATAGAAATGCAGGTGTATGCTATCTTTTATCGATATTCATGTCAAATTATACATTTTGCATCTTAAGTTAGTGATATTGTTATATGAAATTGTAAACAGGTGTAAATTAACGAAACTAATTGTAAACAGGTGTAAAATAATGAAATCAAATGCTGATTTTTTAAGCTGAATTTTTCATTTGGTTAACTTTTATAGCCTGTATTCATACTTTCTATGTTTTAAACGTCAACCTTTCCTTCACGGAATGATTAACCATTTTTCTCAATAGGAGTGCCGAACTATGCCGTATGATTTCTATACCATTTTTAACTAACTGCTCCATCGTCTAGGCGACTGCTACCTGCTGGTTTATTTTTCAGCTCTCATTTGAGGCATGTTTTCCCTCTTGTTTAAGGCTGCATCCTAGGGAAAACATGTGTTCGAAGGGTCATAATTTTAGGTAGGAAGCATGTGTTGGTGAATAACTACCTATTTAGGGGCCATTTCAAAACTTGCCTTCCGGTTAATTGGATCATATCATTTATTTCTTGATAGAATAAAAGGTGTGTTTTTGTAATATTGCTGGGATAACTACTGTTGGATATTCAAATAACTCTGGGCTTTAATGAAAATAACCTAAATGTTGTTTCTTTTCTGTATTTCTTTTTTTTTTTTTTTTTTTTTTTATAATCTTGGAAGCTTTGAGGCAGTAATTTTTGCTGCTACCTGCCATAGTAACCTGCCCGCCTTGAAAGTGAATGACCGAGAATCGTGTTAGGTGTTGAATTGAATTGTGTTTGTGAATGATTAAGAATTGATTAATAATGAGATACAACTGAAAATTGTGGAATAACTAAGAATTGATATATAAGACAGGAGCTAACTTGATACACCATCTATCAATTTAAATCTTGTTTTTGTTTGTCCTGTTTTTTGACATTGGCACAATATCTGGCCCAAAATGAACCATTTAAACCCTACTTGTCTGACTAAGCGATTGCCTGAGAGAATTTTTTTGGCAATTTTCTAGCTTGTTAAAAATGGCTAAGAGGGGAAGACATCAAGCGAAGGCGGATAGGTGGAATGCTAAGCGAAGTTCTCATGGCCAGTATGTTGACCCAGAAGATATGGATGATGAAATTGATGCCTGTTAGTAAAAGTTTTCATTGTGTTGTTTCTTCAATACTTGTTTCTCTGTCTCTTATGATTGTTGAATATGGATTTTGATTTTTTTTGGTTGTCTTATGCATGCTTGTAGTTCATAAACAGAGGGATATTATTCCACTGGATGTAAATGATGATGGCGAGGAGGAATCAATGGATGAGCTGGAACCGGTTTTGGATTTTGAAGTCTGTCTTTTTGCTTTAATCTTCTTCTTACAGTAGCTGAATTTGAAGGTAATGTTTATTTTCTAGATGTTTGTATGTTGCAGGATGTTAATGATGAGGAGGATGAAAGCGAAGATGGTGCTGATGATGAAGATGGAGATGAATATGAAGAAGATGAGGATGAGAAAGGACTGACTGCAAAAAGTGAGAAAAATAATTTGAAATGATTTAATTTGCTGTTTGAGTTGATTTTTTTAAGTGAATATCATTATGAAATAATCCCAAATTCTGTTAATAAATACTTCTGAAGTTAAAATTATGATTCTTTTGAATAAATCCACTTTGTTAAATTACTGGGCTTGTTCAATTGAAAGTAACCTTTAATTGTCAGCATCAATTTTGGGAATAATGAGTTTGGTTGAGTTGAATTTTGCTGCCTTAGTTATTTAGAACTCCTAAATATGGCTATTCTTTTGACTTCTGTCTGGTGGTTTTATTGAGTACCTTTGGCTAATAAGTTAATTGTCGCCAATGAAACTTTTTACCCTTTTGATTAAGTTAAACTTCAAAATATTTCTCTTATGCATGATTCTATCAAGTAAAATTTCCTCATATTACTTTTCGTTTATTTGCTTGGATAATTTTACTTTTCTATGAACTGATTACATTTTTTCTTCAGTCAGAAGGCAAAGAAAATACATGCGAGAAAAGTTTGGTGCACTGGATGAAGAAATAGATGGGGATGAGGAAGAAACTGATGAAGATGAGAAGAAAGTATGGGGTGGGAAAAAGGGTCAGTATTATGGTGGTGATGACTATGAGGTGAGGATAAATGCTAGAAATGTTCTAACGATATCTCCTTCCCCTTCCTTTCCCCTTGATTTCCTGTTTCATTAGCCTATTTATTGTACTTGCCATTTAACTAATTTTTACAGAGAATTTATGTATAAAACTTTTCATAGTTTTCACACTGTTTTTCCTGTACCTTTTTTTTTCCAATGTGAACCACTCTGATGTATCGGTGTTGCCTCACTTTAGGAATATATTACTTGATTTTTTTTGCAGATAGATTCAAGTGACGATGAGGCAATTAAGGAAGAAGAAGAGGAGGTTTTGAGAATACTGAAGAAAAAGGCGTCTACTTTAAAACCAGAAGATTATGGCCTGGAAAAAGTCGATGAAGATGAGAAATATGAAGAATTAACCTTGGAGGTGAGATTATATAATGAACAAATTTTACTACAAGTTTCATGTACTCAAAGAAGAGGAAGAATGATAAACTTCTATTTGCTAAAATTTGATTTTTTTTTTTTTCAATGTGTAGGGAATTTCTTCTAAAGGAAAAAGCAAAAAAAAGGATTCATTGATCGGAGAAGTGACAGATAGCGTGGATGCTTTTGAGGAGCTCCAAAAAAATTTGAGTGCTTTAACAAGAGAGGAGAAAATGAACATTGTCAATAGGTATTTTCTTTTTCATGTTTTTATATCAATACATTCTTTTTAATGTAGGGAATTTGATATTTTGTTTTAGTTGTTAAAATACAATGTTTTGCCTTCTAGTTTAATTGATTTTATGGACAAGAAAACTGACACCAAATCACTTTACTGAACAAGGCCATTTTTTACAGTGGAACACTGAACCTAACATAACAAGTAGATTTTTCCACAGTAACAGATTAAATGGTAGAGCTATCACCACCCCAACAAACTAGTCATATGGGGTGAGGTGTGCTTGTGGTAAGCTGCCTTGGATATGACAATATATTTCTTCCTACGGAAGCTGACGTATTAATTGGTTTGGTTGACCAAAGAATGCCTTAATAAACAAGAATTAGTGGATTAGGGTACTAATAGTGAAACTACAGGTCAAATTAATATGATTTGGAATTGTACTTATAAAAATTTATATAATTATGTATTTATAATGGTCGGTAGTGTATAATCTGCTAGTAAAAAGATATTGGTTTTTTCTTCAGTGATATTTGTCATTTTGCTTCCATTTTTTTTTTTTTTTTTTGGGGGGGGGGGGGGGGGGTTAACCTAAAAAAATTTGTTAAAAATTTTTAAAAAAATGAAAAAAAAAAAAAAAATTAATATTATGAAAA
>CANUEY010001879.1:0-14218 GCA_948099555.1 Croton setiger | reverse complement strand
TTTTCTTAATTTAATTTGGTTTTTCAAAACCGGTTCCCGAAGGGTGGCGACTCTAAATTTTTTAAGACCGACTAGTTCGGCAAATCATCCCAAAAATTATTTTATCACTTTGCTTTTCAAAATTCAAAATCTAAGTTTTTTCGGTTTAATTTAAAATCGGAAAAGTCGTCCGCCCGAATCGGACCGTCATCACTTGGTATGACCCACTAAAAAACATTAGACATGTAACATTAACATATATTATCATAGTATTAAATAATAAACATAAACACTTTATTAATGCTCGATTTTTGCCTTAAGGAAAAATCAAAAGAGAAAAGTATAATTAAATATTTTTTTAATTAATTTAAATTTAAATTTTAGTGAGTGTTTTTAATGTAGATTTTATTTATTATTTATGTAAAAAAAAGAATTAAAAAAAAGAAAAGGAAAAAAAAAAAAGAAAAAGAAAAAGAAAAAGAAAAGAAGAAATGAAGAAGGAAGATTTGGAATCTTGAATCGAACCAAATTGGTTTGATTCAAGCCTTTTCTCCCTTAACTTGAAGAAGCAAAACATAGCATCCTAGCCTAAAAACGGTGTCGTTTTGAACACGAAAAAAAAATAACAGAAACAGGTCAAAACGCGGCTAATATTCCTTTCCCCATTAGATGAATACAAGAAAAAAGTCAGATTCAAGGTTTGCAAAAAGAACATGAAAATGACAATTAGAAATAGAAGTAGGACTCAAGAGAGAAAGAGGGAAGGAAGGAAAGAAAGTCAACGAGAAATTAAAAGCAGAAAGTGCAGTCGAAAGACAAGAAGAGAGAGGAAGAGGAAATGAATGAAAGAGGACTAAATGTAGAAGTTGCATACAAGAAAAAGAAGAAGATGCGGTAGAGAAAGAAGGCAGAAGCGGAGGCAAATAGAGAGGCATACGCAGCGGAAAAGAAGGGTTTCTGTCTAGTGTGAGCGAGAGAGAAGTCAAAGGCACGCGAGGTTGGATAGAGGGAAAGGTAGAGCCTCTACCTACAAAAGCCAAAAAAAAGCTTTTAATTCTAGGGAGAGAAAGGCTTCTGAAAAGAGAGAGAAAAAAAAGTAACCTTTCTCCTTCGATTTTCAAGTTTTAGGAATTTTAGAATTTTTGATTTTCAATTTAGGGTTCCTTTCTGTAAAAGGGGATTAGAAAATTAGAGTTCTTAAATAGGGAATTAGGGATTACTTATTAAGGGAGAGAGTGTATTCTCTTTTGTAGTCAATTGGAATTTCTGCTTCGAAACTCATTCGAAGCCAGAAATAAATTGTATTATTTTTCAAGTTCTAAAGAACTGTGTTGAAGAATCTGCTTTTGTAAAGAATTATTGGAAATCAAGTTCTGAGTTTGATTCAAATCATCTGAGGTACTCTCTTTAATTTCAATTCCGGTTTTCTTAATTTCCTGTTTAAGATGTTTGGATTTGTCTAGGAATTAGACTGAGCATGCTGTGTTGATGAATTTTTGTGGCTGTTTTGTTCATAATCCCGACTTGTTTTAGCTTCTGTTTCCAGTTTTGATTTGTCTTTGTTCTCAGTTCTTGGTCTATGTTCATCATGATTTTAGCCCTTCTTTCTGCATCATATTTGCCTTTGGAGTCTTTTGTTGCTTCTGTTTTCAATGTCATATTGTTGCTCTATTCGTTGCATTGCTGCCTATATAGTTTGTATGTAAAATGTTTTAAGTTCTTTCTCTTGCATTGTTGATGATATTGTTTAAGCTGTCTCTATTGTTGCTCATGTTTAGTGTCTTGTGTGATGCCTTTGTTTGCTAATTAGCCTAGATTATTTTCACTGCTATTCCTTTTGAAACAATCACAGTGTAGGTTTGCAATTTCACATTGTTGCTGCTGTTTAGTCCTTCAGGTTTAGTGATATGGTCTTATGCTTCATGTTGTGTTCAGAGTCTTGCTTAGGTTTCTTATTAGGGATATTCCTAAAATCTGCCATTGGGATTTAGTTCATGTCAATGCTGTGGTTTCTGTGTTGCTGGCCCTAGTCACTACCATTTTTAGCTTCTGTTTATGTAATTTTGATTGATTCATTACAAGAGAAGAAACAAAATGTACTGCAAACTGTTTCTGTTTTAAATGCATCCATTTTGTCTTCTCTTTGTTGAGCAAACAGAAATAGAAATTCTGTCGAACATAAGTTATTTATCATGGCTTGTTTATGGTATTATTATTTTGTAATTCTTGTTGTAATTCTGCTGCATGCTATCTTAGCACTTTGCAAAACTTAGTGGTCGTTTTATAAATTTCAAATGGCATAAAGACTGTTTTGTAATATTTGTGGACTGTTTTAGTCATGTTATATGTTTAGGGGTCAATTGTGTAATGTGCATGTCTAGGGACCAATTGGGTAAACTTGCATGATCAGGGACTGTTTTATGAGTTTAACTTGTTTAGAAATTATTTTAGCATGTTTGGCATGTCTAGGAGCAATTTGGTAATTTTCTAAAATGTAGGGACCATTGTTGTAATTTTACCTTTAGGGACCTTTTTGTGAATATTGCATGTTTAAGGATGTTTTGAATGTTTTGTGGATTGCTCTAGCAAATTTACATGTTTTAAGAACTTTATAATTTTCAAAAACTTTAGGGATTTTTTTCGTAATTATACATGTTTGCTTCAAGTGGTTAATTTATGTGTTTGTGGAGAATTTTTGGATTTTACATAATTAATTTGAGGATTAAAAAGGGGTAGATTGTAATTATATTAGGACTAAACTGTAATAGTTTTCTCTTAAGGAGAAAGAATAATTAGATTTAGGAAGTTAATGATTTATCTTTTCGCAATTTAAATTTTCGCAATTTAGTGTTTTCAATAACTTGTACTTGCGCAAATGACCTAGAAACGCCAAATTAGAAAAATTGCTAGTTAATCACACTACGACTTTTTTTAATAAAAATCAAACTTAAATTTTGGAAAGTAAACAAACCTAAGAGGTTGGTTTTGCTGGGTGGTAATTTAGTGAAACTTAAATCATAATACCTTACCTTATTATCCAGAATTTCTACTTTTGATCAGTGCATTTTCAAAATTAAAAACAGATTTATTTTTTTTAAAAAATCAAAATTGGTGTCCCGAAATCGAATGTCGACTCTAAAATCTTTTTAAGACCGACTAATTTTGACAACACGCATAAAAAAACGTTTATCACCGCTTTTTCACAATAAAAACAAAATTTTCAAAAAGTCAAATCAATCATCAACGGACTTGCTTTATCTTTCCTCATTTTTTCTCTTTCCTCGTTCTTCCTCTTCCTTGATTCTCTTTCTTTTATTACTTTCATCTTAAATACATAAATTGCATGCCTCCAATGTCTTATTTTTCTTTTTATTCTTTTAAAATTGGAAAAAATGGAAAATATTGGAAGGAGAGAAGAAAGAAAATAATTAGGATTTTTTCAACTGTACAGTCTGCTATTAAAAAATTTATTTTTTTCTAAGTAACCCCTATAATAGTTCTAAATCTACAATAGAAGTTTTTATTTGTAACCACCCAAAACATTTTAAAGTCCTATGGAGATATTATGTTGCATGAGATTATGACTATATTGTGATTTTTTTTCATTGATGAAATTTCGATCTGATTTAAAAAAAAAATTTTTTCTAGACTAGCAAAATAAATTAACAAAAGTCTGCCAAGTGTTCACGGTCGCTTTCACTCATTGGCCAGAAATCACATGTGGACCCAAAATTTCAACTATCCTCAATCCGACGGTTGAAACCAAGTTCTAATCATGCACCCTCGTAGCGTAGGAACTTCTCCTCCCATCCCCTTCTAAAACCCCTTCCCCAAGTCCCATTTTTCTTCCAAGCAATGTAAAGACTGCTACATTACAGTCACAGACCATTTGGCTATTCTTTCTTTCTAAAATTCGCTTCTGCTCGATCATTTTCCGCAGAGTTTTTGCTTGAGAATTGTAAGTAATTTTTTTCTTATTTTCTTTTGGTTGAGAGCTAAGGATTTTATGCTGTTTGGTTACGGGACGATTCATTTCCATGCATTTTCTGTCTATTTATAATTATTTTTCAGCTCTCACAATTGATTGTTTACTCTATTTATGAAGTTTAGATACTGCAGCAGTTGATTATAGTTTCATTTTAGGAGATATAAGAAGTTGTGTTTTTCTTTGATAAAATCTTCTGTTAATCTCTTTCTTGACAGCATATTTGAGTATGCGATTGGAATTTTCTTTGTGAAGAAGGTGGAATTATCTGAAAATGGTGTCCGGAGCAATTTTGAGACGGAAGACTTTCATTTACCAATACTTGAATGCTTCCTCCCGCTCAATTAAGACTATCGAATCCCATGGACATGCAGCTCAGTATTTGAATCCGAGTGGTCATCGATATACTGCTAATCAGCCTTCTTCAGATTTTGATAGTTTAAAGGAACCGCATCAAAGAAATTTAGTGGCAAGAGCCCAATTACTTTGTTTTTCAGGTACAGGACAGTTCCGGCAGAGATTTTATAGTACAGCAGTTTCAGGTCCTGGATATGTGCGGTCAGAGTACTTTGGTACAAGAAGGTTGTTGTCAGTTTCTGTTCGTACTGCATCCACTGCTACAGCAAAACAACCTGATATGGGCAGTGATGATGAGAGAAATGAAGATATTGTTGCTAGAAAAAGAAAGGAAGCATCTCCTGAAGAATGTGATCAAGCTGTTGAAGGGTTGAGTACTGCTAAGGCCAAAGCGAAAGCCAAGCGTTTGCATGAGTCTAAAACTTTTGTTAAATCCATTTTACAGAAGACATGGGCCATGTTACTGGGTATTGGTCCTGCTTTAAGAGCTGTAGCTTCTATGAGCAGGTTGAAAAATATTATGTCCTGGCTGTTCATTCTTAACATTTTTATCTGCTCGTTGGACCTTGTTTGATTAATTGCTGATTTATATCATCTTCAGGGAGGACTGGGCAAAGAAACTTATTCACCTGAAACATGAATTTGTCTCAACATTGAAACATTACTGGTTGGGTTTTAAGCTTCTTTGGGCAGATGTGAGGATCAGTTCAAGATTGCTATTCAAACTTGCTGGTGGGAAGAGTCTATCCAGAAGGGAGAGGCAACAGCTAACACGCACCACAGCTGACATTTTTAGACTGGTCCCTTTTGCAGTTTTTATCATTGTCCCATTCATGGAATTTTTGCTGCCTGTATTCCTTAAACTGTTCCCAAACATGTTGCCATCAACTTTTCAGGATAAGATGAAGGAACAGGTACCGGTTTTGATGGTTAATTGTTGTTTAGTGTAGTTTTCAACTTGTTTCTCTCTTCTGTTCCAGTAATTTGAGTGTAAAACTTGTAGTTTGCATTGATGTTGATGATGACTCAAAGTACAAGGCACATAGAATGGAACATCTTATCCTTTGTTAAAGCATCATCATCGTTATTATTATTTTTTTGACTTGTGTTGAGCATGCGTTTGCTGCTAAAAGCACATGTTATGTAAATACAGATTCATGAATATCTAAGGACTAGTGACCTAGGTTTAACAACAAAAGGAGCTGATCACTAGTAGCAAGGAGCTGAGGTTTATGTAATTCTCAATTTTGATAAGAATATGGTGCTTATTCAGGAAAACTAGATTGACTTGACCAATCATGACTTAGCTCGATTATGGGACACTTAAGCTCAAATTATGAAGCTAAAATATGTGAACTTGCTTAGTTTTGCTAGATTCAATTTGTTTCCTTCCTTGCTATACATAATATGACACTATAAATTTGGGGTTAGGAGGGTGGGATTGGAGTTCCTCTTTTGCTTTTGTTAACTGGATTATTTTTTTCTCATCAATTACTGAATACACAGGAAGCACTGAAAAGGAGGCTGAATGCAAGAATAGAATATGCAAAGTTTCTTCAGGATACTGTAAAAGAGATGGCAAAGGAATTACAAAACTCACGGAGTGGAGAAATTAAGAGAACTGCGGAGGATCTTGATGAATTTTTGAACAAGGTAAACTTAGCAGTAAATTTCTCTATATTTATTAGCCATTATTTCTCTGCTTAATTTTACCATGGCAATGTGGTAATTATACAGGTTAGAAGGGGTGCAGGTGTTTCTAATGATGAAATTTTGAGCTTTGCTAAACTCTTCAATGATGAACTAACTTTGGATAACATTAGCAGGTTGCTTTCCTACTTATTCAGGCAGTAGCTGTTATTTTTCTGCATTTAGAATTATTGTCTATGTTCCTTGCTGTCTTTTGTAACTTGTAAGTGATATTTTTCCTTATTTGGCTTACTTCAGGCCTCGATTGGTCAGCATGTGCAAATACATGGGAATCAGTCCATTTGGAACAGATGCATACTTGCGTTTTATGCTTCGTAAGAGACTTAAAAGGTGAGGTGTATATATTTTTCCTTTGAATGCATTTAGTAATTTTATTTACCCTTTTCTGCTACCAAGTGGGGAACAGTGGAAGTGAAAGGTAAATACTGCTAAAGTCTGGGTTGAAAGTTAGTTCTTCGTTGAGCATAGTCTTGTGAAACTGCACTTATAATTCCCTCTACTTAGTTCTTTTGCTTAGGAAGTTCTATGATGCTATTATTTGGCAGTTTTCCTCGTTACTGTCTGAATAAAGAAGTGAGGTATCTTGTTTGTAGCAGTATAATCTCCAAAAGTATGATCAATTGAGTGGAGACTGTATTTTTCTTCCCCTAAATTGAGCATATAGACATGCATGCTCCTATCTGCCAGATTGCTGCCTAACTTTTCTTTAATTATGTGGGTGACCACCTTAATCTCCATGCTCCTTTTTAATATGATCATCAATGCATTTATTGTTAATTTTTCCTTAATGATCGTTTTCTGTAAATTATTCAGGATTTTGGTTTTCTTAGATAATTTTAGAAGAATGTTGTTATTATGCTGATGATCACTCTGTTTTTCATATAGGATCAAGGAGGATGATAAGTTGATTCAGGCAGAGGGTGTGGAGTCTCTTTCGGAAGCTGAACTTCGTGAAGAGTGTACGGAGCGGGGCATGCTGGGTTTGTTATCTGTTGAAGAAATGCGGCAACAGGTATTTTGATTTAGCCTTTTCTTCATTTTTTGTTCCAGACACGGTTCTGCATATTATGATCAGTTTATATGTGGGTTAAACTATTATGTTCGCCTATGACAAGCATTATATTTATTATTGTATTTGAGCATGTTTATGTTCAAATGGTAAACCTTGTATGCCCATGTTCATGTCGATTTAACTTCCCTTTGTTGCACCATATTTCCTTCGGTCAAGCGTCTTTTTTTCCCAAAAGAGGGTACTACTTTCTAACTTGTTTCTAGAGGCAACAGAATGTTAGTTATGTTGGCAAAGAATGCTACTTGCTTAGGGGTCGGGATATTTTAAATGAAGTACATGTGGTTTGGTTTTCACTTCTTCCCTTCTACATGCAGCTTCGTGATTGGTTGGATCTGTCTCTGAATCACTCAGTTCCATCATCACTTATGATCCTTTCAAGGTATCCAAATCTTTCTGTTATTTCCTCATTTCTGTATCTTTCCAATTAAGTGCTGTATCTTCAGTCTGTATATTTTAATTAATTTGTCTGATCTTTCTATTAATTCTTAAACCATATGCAGAGCTTTTACTGTGTCTGGAAAATTGAAACCAGAAGAAGCTGTGCAAGCAACACTTTCTTCTCTTCCCGATGAGGTTGTGGATACTCTTGGTACAGCTTTGCCATCAGAGGATTCTGTTTCCGAGAGGAGGAGGAAGTTGGAGTACCTTGAGATGCAGGAAGAACTAATCAAGGTTTTGATTTTCTTGCTCAAGCTTTATGTTTTTAGCTGCTCGGAATGGAGAACCATCTGCGTGCTTTTGAAATTTTAATTCTTACATTCCAGTGTTCCAAGTCTAACAAAAATCAAACATTTGGTATTTACTTTTTGACGCATTCATTTTATTCATTTGGTGTGGGCTGAAAAAGGTATATCTCAGTATTGTCTGTCAAGTCTTAAGTTGGAAGGTTAAACCTTTGGTCTGGTGTGTCTTGCACCTCAGTTTTTTTGGGCCTCAAAGCATCTTGAAGCTTGACTGCTTCTTTGAGTTACTTATGTTGGTTTTGAATTGATAATTTCTAGGAGGAAGAAGAGAAAGAGGAAGAAGAGCTTGCCAGGATGAAAGAATCGAAAGCTAGTGAAGAGGACACATCACTCAAAGAGATGACTACACCAACAGCACTTTTAGCACAAGAACAAGCTAGAGCTAGAGCACTGGAGGAAAAAGAGCATTTTTGTGAACTTAGTCGTGCACTAGCAGTTTTAGCTTCAGCATCTGTAAGGACTCATTTTAGAAAGTTTTGACTTTCAAAACGTTGTTTTTTTTAACAGTTCTTGGGTTGGGTGGGGCTAGGAAGTTGGCCCATCCTCAAAAGCTTTTCATGATGGTCTTAGATTGCGGTCAGTTTGCTGAGACTGAGAAAGTTTTGACTAACTGTTCGTGGTTTCCTAGGATGAAGTCGTTCACTTGATCATTTTCTTTCTTTCATTGTAAGCATTATGATACTTTTGTTTTTTTTTTTCTCATTTATATCTTCTGCTAATCGTGCAGTCAGTCAGTAGAGAACGGGAAGAGTTCCTCGGCCTGGTCAAGAAGGAGGTATGCATTTTGACCTTTGAACATTTGGAAGATTTAATCATGTCTTCCTAGTTATACTGAATGACATTTTCTTCATCTCTGCTTCCTGTTGATTGTTGATCTGCGTGGGAAGTGACTGAACTGGTTTCTGTCTACTAGGCATTACTGTTAATTTTTGAAATTTGTCAATTTTTAATTAAGAAATATATGCTTTCAGATAGAGCTTTACAATAGCATGGTAGATAAAGAGGGTACAGATGGTGAAAAAGAAGCCATCAGGGCATATAGAGCTGCTCGGGAAGAAAGTGATCAAGCTGCCGAAGTGGATGAGCGTGATGATGTTTCTTCTGCATTAATAGACAAGGTAAACTCAAAACCATTGTCATCATTTCAGCTCCTATGGTGGTGGAGAAGAGAGGAGGAGGAGGGGAATAAATGGTCTATTCAATAAAAACTCTCTCAATCTTATTTGATAAGTTTGTAGCATGCTTTATTGAGCTATCTCTGAGAGTCAGACCAAGAAGCGATCCTTATTAATCGAGTTCATGAGCTTCCTCGATAAACTATCATTAATAAGATACTATGAATATGATGTCATTTTAAACTTAACACAGAAGAGAGCCCGAGTTAAGTTGCTAGGCTATTTCTAAACTAGCCAAATTTAAGATCAGATTTCCATTCTTGACTTGAGCTTGCAAGAAGTTGGCTTGGTTGCCGCCTATTTATTATTTGCAGATTTTGGTCGTTAGCCACTGTTAACTGTTTTGCATCACTTGTCAATTCGATAGGTTGATGCCATGCTGCAAAATCTTGAGAAGGAAATAGATGATGTAGATGCCAAAATTGGTGATCGCTGGCGACTACTGGACAGGTGAATCATTTTTATAATGTTTTATCTTTTTGGTTATTCTTTGCTCACTATAATAGAGTATCAGTTTTTTACATGTGTTTATGCCCCCTCCTTTGATGAATATTATGCCAAAACCCTTTGCAGGTTTGTAATTATCCCTCAATTATAAACTTTACTGTGCAGTTAAACTTGGTGTTCCTTTGTAGCATGAAAGTAAATAGAGACCATTTGGGGCATCATTTTGTTGGTTCTTAAGTACGGGGGAGGAAAAATAAATCAGTTATAGTAGAATGAGGATTGAATTCGGGGAAGTAGGCCACCGAAGCTTCTGGGATGGTAATTCGCAGCACTGATAAAAATAGTTTGATTTACTTCGATCTTTGGAAGTGCAAGTGAATAAGTAATCCAAATATATTTGAAATTTAAGGCTGCTAGTTTTTTTGCATCTTTATTTAGATCTTTTTTTTTTCTATACTGGATTTTGGTTAAATTGGAATGTGAAAGGAGAGGGATTTTGTCAGAGTTCGAAGTTGAACTCCTCAATTTCCAGCATCATGAGGTGGTCTACCAGCGAATGGGCTACTAGTGGCTTTACATCCCTACTTGTATTTTGTTTTTGAAATGGTAAACTGATATTTAGATCCCTGGATTGAGTGAGTGATTTTTTATTCCTTTTCATTCCAAAGTACTGTCACTTTGGTGGGTAAAATTTTGATGAAATAAATAAGTCTTTAAATTTGAAGTTAGAATAATAATCTTATTGTGCCATGCTTGAGAAAACAATAAAATAAGCATGCTTCATAATAAGTTTTGTATTGTGTTTGCTCAAGTAAACTCGTGAAATCAAAGGAAAGTAATGCCTAGTTCCCTTCTTAGAATTGAAGTTGAGTGCAACAATCTACTTTTGGGTATCTTTTTGGCGTAAATCAGTTTTCCTCTTTGTTCCCTTAAAATGTAATGACAATTTTATATTTTTAAACTGCTTGGTTTGCATTTAAGTAGTAGGTTTGTTGATAAGAATATTCATTAGAATCATGTAGAGATCTTGGTGGTGTTTACTTTTGTTCCCAGTATCATTGGATCGGTTTGGGCAGGGTGTAAACAGTGGAATCAGAAGTAGTAATCTAAAGTTATCTTGGAAAGTCCTAACTTTTGCTTTAACCTAACTTTTAAATTAGTATTTTCGTCTAGGACTGAGAATTGGTCTGCATATTATGTTGCATTTGCTTAGAATCATCAAGCTTCAGGCAAATTCTCACCAGTCTTGTTTTTCCTTTTTTTTCCCAGAAAATGGATGCAATGATTTCCATGACCTTTACATTATGCTTTTGATAGACTAAATTTTCTAACACGCTATCTGAACTCTGGCAGTACTACCACCACTATCTAAAACTGCTAGTAATATTCAGTTGTATTGTTTGTGCGCAGGGATTATGATGGCAAAGTCAGTCCTGAGGAGGTGGCAGCTGCTGCTATATACTTGAAGGATACATTAGGCAAAGAGGGTGTTCAAGAGCTCATCAGCAATCTTTCCAAAGATGGAGGTCAGCCAATCAGTACTCTTTTTTTCCTCTCTTAATATACTCCCCCTTCCCCCCAACCCAACTTAAAAAAAGAAAAAGTTATTTTAAAGAAAATCAATTTATTTGTTTGGATTATGATAAAATTATTGAATAAAGTGATTACATTCCTCTGCTAAAATTCAAAGGGAAAAATGGGAAAACAATTTATGATTGTTAAAACCTTAGCAAGACTGTTTTCAGGACATAGGAGTTTCCAAACGAGATACATACTTTAGAATGGGTGGAGTATAACGTTGATAAATATGTGTACGCGTTTCTGTGTATATTCATTGTACGTATCTTTAGTATTCAGTACAAAACTGTATATTTTGTCCTGATTTTTTTTTCCCTTTTCAAGATTTGATTCAGTATTTAGCGTTCCTAAAAATAGGTCATGAAGAAAAAATTTCCACATCTCATGAAAAATGTTCCTCCACTGAAGTCACAGTATTTTGCTTGAACCTAATGCTGTATATATAGGTTTCACTTTTGCTTTGTCAACTATGGGAAACCTTAAAACAATTAAAACTGTAGACTGCAAAGAGAGTAGGGACCAAAAAGTCGCTAGAAAAATCTGTCTGGCTAATTTGTTCTCTCTGAAACGACTAATTTTTCTATGTTTATTGTTTAGCTGTTAATTAATCCACAATAACATGGTTACGAACAATGTAATTTTAATGAATAGATGGGAAGATTCTTGTTGAAGACATCATCAAATTGGGTACTCGCACAGATGATCAGAGTAGCAGTGAAGACAGATAAATCCTGGTTCTGAGTTTCATTCATTCTTTAGTCAGGCTTTTAGTCCACTAACACAATAGCTTGCTTTAAATTTTGAATGCTTCCATTGGCCTAAATTACTAGTCTTTTATAGGATGATATATATTTAGTAGAAGGAGCTGTTTTCGATCTATTGTTATCTTTCAAGATGAGATCGCTCATTTTTAATTTTGTACTACTGTAAAGAGTTTTAAGGATAGGCAAGAAGAAAAATTATATATAGATTAGCACACAAAACAGACTAAAAACTGTTCAAACATGTAAGCTTGAAACCTTATTACTAGGCTTTCTAGTTCTTGGGTTGTATATGTAATAATAAAAATTGGGTTCATCATGAACTGTTTGTGTTAGACGCGGGTATGATTTTGAGCCAATTTTTGAATTGCTAGTTCGTTTATTGTCTTTCCTAACAGTCCGAGGTCAGAAATTATAGTACCAGTTCTGTTTTCAGGAAGAAATTATTTATCTCCAAGCTTGAAAATAAATGGGATTTCGGGCTTAAATTTCGTATTCAAATATTTGAAGGAAACTTGGTCTTTCATCAAACTAGTTCTTTTACCTGTAAGTTGAGGAGGATTCGGAAAGTTATAAAATTGTATTGTTATTATTTTTCATTTAATCATCTCATTTCAAAAATCATATGTGATAATTAATTCAGATTCGACCTGGGCAAAACCGTGATAAAATTTTTGTTATCAAGTACTTCAAAGTGCTATAACGGGAAGAGAGAGAATGGAGATCTCTTTTCTTTAGTCGTTGATTTAGTAGTTGGATGACTGTTTACAGGGTATTAATTAAAAGTTCTTGACTCAAGAATTTTATAGCTTTATTTCTTTTGAATTTTCATCACAATAAATGAAAGTTGTGAAAATGTGATGCTAAATTTTGAAAAAGTTCTACTATAACTGAAATGAAAAGATAATTTTTTAGTCTTTGAATTCTTGAAAATGATGCAAATTAAAGGTTTGATAAATTTTTGATGAAACAAAATACAGTAACAAAAAAATTTATTTAAAAAAAAGGTAAATATAAATGTAGATTATGTAAAAATAAAGTGACAAAAATTATAATTTTTAGATAATGGAAGCATAATATAATCAATAAAATTTCTCACTCAATTTTGTTTTTCAATTCTCGTCTACTTCTCTCCATGTTTATTTTGTTTTACAGAAAGGAAAAAAAAAAATATTAGCAAATTATTTGGATTTTTTTTTTTGAACTATTTAATAATTCAAAGAAGGCGAAAGAGGGGGAAAAAGTGAATTGTAAAAGAGTTAAAAGGAAAGAACAAGTAGATTAGGTTAAATATGACGTGTCATTCAGCCGATGATGGAATGAATAAGGTGTTTAGTATATAGTTAAAAAATACAAAGATCTTAGTTTCCACAGTAACGGAAATCATAAATAATTCAATTTCGTTTTAGGTAACGGTAAAAGTATATTCTTGCAACTCTCCTAGTTCTGTTTTGCCAAGTTTGAGTTTATAGATTCAATGAAATATATATATATATATAAAATTAATGTATTAACTTGTACTTGGTATTATGTTTTGGGACAATAAGTAATATGATACAATTATAATATACTTCCTAAAAAATAGAACCAAAATTTCAAAATTAGTAACATTTGGAAAAAGAAGACCGAAAATTCTAAAATTGACGCTACCTAATAAAAAATAAATTTAATTTTTATAAGAAAAAGAAAAAAATGGTCAAATACATATTTATGCCTTTATTGTTTGCATGAATTTCAGAATGGCATTATATCATTTCAATGTGATCTATTATGTCCTGAATTATCTAAAAGTGATTTTCCATATTATTGTCACATCATCTTCAAGGATTTTTACATAACGGTTCTTGAAAAATTATGCAAATGGTGGTTGAAAAATTATCAAAATAGTCTCACACTCTTTTTCTTCCTCAAGCTCCAACAATGGCAGAGAGACCAATTGGTTAATTTTCCAACCCAAAATTTAACTTCCAATTGCGCTCAAAACATGCAATTGAGCATATCAAATCAAAACTCTTACAATGAGGATTCCAAATATGTCTTTAAATCCATCATCCCACCACTGTAACACCTTGAAAAAATGGAAATACAGTTGTTGCCGGTCCGGCTCCGGACTTTCCGGTCTATTGAAGAACCGAAAAGCTAAAAAACATTTGTTTTTGAAGCGAGAAAACATTTTTAGGTTGATTGTGCCGAGCTAGTCGGTCTTAAAATCGTTTTGAGTCGCCACCCATTCGGGAACCGGTTTTATTTGAAAAAAACCCAAATTTTACTTAAGAAAATTTGACTCCATTTTTATTTTGGATAAGACAAGTCTGAACCAGAAATTCTAAGGTAAGAGGGTAAGGTACGTTAGCCGAAATTTCATTTCGACTAACGCCCGGATTTACCGGCCTATTAAACCGAAATTTCGT
>CANUEY010001846.1:0-17470 GCA_948099555.1 Croton setiger | reverse complement strand
TTAGCACTTGCTGAGTTTTGCGACTCATACAAAACGCATATTATGTTTTTCAGGTTTGCTGTTTGAGTGAAGTACTGAGACTTCACTGGTCTATTGCTCAGGTCGGTACAGCTGAAGCCTAGGCCTCTCTCCCTCTCGTCACATCAATTGTACCAGTTGCATATAGAATTTTGTTTAATGCTATTTCTATATAGCATTACTTTTATATTTTGGCATGTATATATATGTTTATTACGTTTGGGATAATAAGGCAAAATGGCATGTAATTAAATAATAGTAATTATGTGTGTTTGATATTTGGAATATGTATGTTATATGTTGATTTATTATGTTGTGGTATAGTTTAACATGATAATTAAAATTTTAAAATAAGTTTACAAAAAAAAAAATATGACATGTTTTATAACGTAAGGTATAAGAGAGGACGTTACAGCTAGCCTCAGTAATGGATCTGGGTACCTCCAGCCACTAGAATCCCCTTGTGGTCTGGAACTGGAAGGGCCGGCACCAATGTCGTAGGCCAAAGATGCACCTCTCTAACTTCTCCTTACGGGAGAATGACCGGAAGCTTGGGAGGAAAACGAACTAGTAGCTCGAACAGGAACAACCCTCTTTATACCATCTAATCTTGAACCAATGGGACCCATTAGCTGCTGCTGAATGAAAAGCTCGTACTCCCGATTGATGAAATGAGCTCCTCATAATAAATCCCAGCGCAGTGAAGATCGGTAAGAATCATAAACTCACCCGCAAGTATGTCCTTAGGAGGACCAAGAGGAACAGCCTGGTAATTTGAAACTTGCAATAAAACCCTCTCACCTAAATAATACCTTCTCAATTTTGGATGAGCCAGAACAAACCGGCGCTTGGATAGATTAATGGATTTTTGAATCGAGGGTCCATCGCAATAAGAGATGGCATTCGAGATCATGTTGAATCCAGGTCAAGCAACTGGCAAAGTAAAATAAGAAGAGATAAGGAATGAGGGATGATATAAACTTGTAAGGCGAGGAGTTTGGCTTACCATCCTTTTATCATCAAACTGTAATCGTAGTTCCTTCAACGACTTCATGGATGAAGTGCAGAGACGTGATCTATACCACCTCTATGTCGCTGGGGTTAACTCAAGGTTTGGACCCAAATATTCGGGTCGAACAAAAGGAAAGTATTCGTAGGCCCAGGTCTACAAAATAGAAATGAATAATGATAAGATAAAAAATGATAGTAAAGGGGAAAAGGGATATTCCTTATAGTTAGCTCCCAAAAGTAGAATATGCCTCCCAAAGCACCCCTCTGACAACTAAGGTGACACATCTCGTCGTACATGCGACTCAAAATGGCACTAGCCCAATCATATTCCAGAAGCTGCGAAGGTCCTCCAAACTCTTTAAAATTGATGGGTTAAATCGGTCTTTCCTATTCACCCAAAAAGCTGCAGCAAATATTAGTAAAAGGGTTAACCTGGCCACTTGCGAAGGTGTCAAAGCATAATTGCGGTATCCGGCATACACACGAGAGGCTTGAGAGGTCAGCCAATGTCTCGACACTGCAAGAATTGGGACAGATGAGCCTATTTCGATATCCCGGGGCAGGTCTATGCCAATCAGCTCGATCATACGATCAGAAGGGATGTCAAATTATCAGTCATCATACAGCTCGATGCACCGATTACTGAATGGAATGCCGGTAATCACAGAAAAGTCAACAGGGGTCATTGTCATTTCCCTAAAAGGAAAGTGGAATGTGTTCGTAGTATCCCACCACCGCTCGGCTAGGGCACACAGCAAGTCCTTAGAATTGCATTTTTTTTAATGTAAATTATGTAAATATGCATCCACGTATGCATACATGCATCATTTTTTAACCATTTTCATTGTTCAGCCATATAGCCTCTGTAGCTCCTTTAAAGCCAAGAAGACCAAGGTGACAAAAAATCCACGGAAAATTGGTTAGAGAATCCCATTAACCTAGTGTCAATACCTGTAACATCAGATCGCCCGAAATGGCAAGAGAAAGTTCTAGCAAAGTCATCGACCCTAGTGAGTTTGAGGCCGCTATTAGAAAGATGAGGGCTGAGATGAAAGCTGAAATCGAGACTGAGATCAATACCAAGGTTCAAGAGGGAATTGCACAGGCTATGAAAAATATGAGTATCGAGCCTTCACAATCAGAACACTCGATACCCAAAGACAAAGGGAAGAAACCAATGAAGTACCAGATAAACCCAGAATCGTACCTTCAAAATCCTGAATTGTACCAACAATTGTTGGTTGATGGTATGACCCCCATAGGAGAGGGAAAATTAGATGAAGTAGTGGGAACTGAGGGCAAGAACATGGTCGAGGCCATGGTCCGGAAAATAGAAGGACGGAGTGAAAAAAAGGAGCTCAGAGTTGAACCTAAGGGTGAGAGAGAACCATTTGAAGAGTTTAAACAACTGAGCAAGCAGTTGGAAAGGATGAAAGCCTTCATAAAAGTTAAAGGGCTTACCGAGTTCTTGGATGTTAGTGATGATGAAGATTTGAACTTGAAGAAAGCTACACTTGTAGCTTACAAAACGCCGAAGTTTTCTCTGTACAACGGCATGGGTAATCCGAGGATTCATCTGAGTGTAATACAAGTCCCTAATGGAAATCAGTGGTAGCCCGCCTGGAGACATTGTCAAAATGTTTCCTTTATCTTTGACTGATGCAGCGTAAACTTGGTATTATAACCTCGACAAGAAGAAGACGAGGGATTGGAACGAACTCTCTACTTTATTTCTTAAGAAGTATGCCTATAATGCAGAAATGGATGTGGGCATGAGGGACTTAGAGTGCACTGCTCAGAAGGTGGATGAATCCTTCTCAGAATATCTAATAAGGTGGAAGTCTAAATTATCTCAAATGAAGAAAAAACCAAATTCTGAAGAGATAATCTAGTTATTCATCAAGGGCACTCTTCCTCAGTACCGAAGAAAAATGTACTATATGCCCTTAAAAATTTTTTCTTAAGCATTGAAGATCAAATCAATGAAGATAAGAGGTATGCTCAGAAGTTTAAACAAGCAGGGTACGAGGGAAATAAGAACAAGTCTGTTGGGTTGGGAAGTAAGCCCCCAGTGTCGGCAATGGGTGTAGTGACTATCAAAACTCCGAGGAAATTCTCCAAGCTTCCAATGCCAAGGTCAAAAGTGCTAAAGAAGCTTATGTCACGGGGCCTCCTCCAACTTCTTGACCTTCACCCACCTCCGAACCCACTACCCAATAATTACAATGAGAATGCTTACTGTGAGTTTCCCCAAGTGAACGGGCATGGGATGGACAAATGTGTCAGGCTGAGACATAAGATCCAAGACTTGATTGAGCAAGGGAAAATACCTGACCCGAAGAAGAGCAAGCCTAGTGCCAAGACTAATCCATTTCCGGACTACCATAATGTAGCTCTGGCCTGAACATAACCAAATGAAGAATGGAACTTTATGATTTAGCTTATGCTTTTGTTTATCTAAGAGTGTTGAACAATGTTTGAATTAGATATCAGTATTTTGTGTTTATATGTGTGTTTTCATTGAGATAATTTTCATTACTTCAAATTGTTTTTGCATTATTCTATGAAATTTGAGCCTAAACAATGCTAAATTTTTGTGAGTGAGTTCACGTGTTCCACTTAAGAGTCTTAGAACTTGCTTCACAATTTTCCTAACCTTAGGTTAGGGTTGCAAGTTCAAAAATGATAAAGGCAAATTAGGAAAAACCATTCAGCTTAAATAGCCGACCCACTTGAATAAGCCTCTAGTGAGCTCATTCTAGCCTAAAATAAACTGATCGTTTCTAGAACCATGCAATAAGCTAGCTAAAAGAAAATAATTTTCTCAATCACCCTTTTTGAAGGATCAGATAGGAAAAGGCCTAAAGGAAAATAAAGAAGCAAAGAAATGAAAGAGAAATGAAAATGACAGTGTCACCAAAACATGGAAAACACAAAGGAAAAAAATCAAAATCAAAAGGAAGGATAAGATAATGGAAAGAAATAAAGCTGAAAATGAGAAAGAGTTAAAAGAAACTCTTAAGAAATAGAATACATTGAAAAGGTGAAATACTTTTCACTAAAAGTTGACAATGCTTCAGACAGCTCACTAGAATGTGATTCTTGCAAAATGTGCCAAAATATCCTATTTTAACCAACCTTGAGCCAGACCTCATTACAACCAAAGAAAAGACCTTTTGATTTGAATTTGCAACCACTATAAATTTTGAGGTTAGGTTTTGAAGTAAGCTTATGGTGACTCCAAACTCATCATGATGAATGTTGAGTGCACACAAAATAACCCTTTTCAAACACGTGGGAGAAGTTGTGAGTCTAAGTGACTTAAAACAATTTGAAGTAATGCTAATTATCTTGTTAAAAATACCAATATAAAGAAAAATGCTGAAATGTGTTGTTGTGTTCAATAATCCCTCCAACGGTCAAAAAGATTATTTTAGAAGAACTGTAAATTTGCCATCCTAAAGATCGGGAAACTCCTAAGTGAAGTAGAATGGAACGACTACTCCAGGCAGGGGGCAACGAGCTCTCGTAAAGAAAGATAAGAAACCCCTAAGGGCATGGAAAAGCTTGACGATGAAAAGGTTCAAATACAGAGAACCTAAGAAGATACTCAAAGAAGAATCAAGAAGGGATGCAGTGCATTCAATGAGAAGAGAAATAGAAAGGTCATTAAACAGGTCTTAAAATAGGATCTTCTAAGAAGTCAATCATTGATTTTATGCCACCTTGGACGGTATCACAGTTTGCAGCCATTACATTAGAATAGAATTGCATTGGGAAAGTCATGCATACATGCATTTGACTAACAACGCATCTGCATATTTGTGTTTTAGTTTTGCAGGAATAAAACACCCTATGAATTAGGAGAACCAAAAATCAGAAAGAAAATTCGAAGACAAGAAAGCCAGAAAAGAAAGCCAAAGAGAAAGGCGATTGGTCACGGTCGATGAAGCAATCAAATGATCAAAGATTCAGAAAACTTAGAACTCACAGTTCTCAAACCTTCCTTAAGCTAACCAGGAAGACTTCCAAAACCTCCCTAGGCAAAATGGGGAAATCCATAGAGTTCCAAAACTTCCCTTAGGCGAAATGGGGAAAATCCGTAGAGTTTCAAACCTCCCTTAGGCGAAATGGGGAAAATCTTTTGAGTTTCAAAACCTCCCCTAGGCGAATTGGGGAAAAATTGTTGAGTTTCAAACCTCCCTTAGGCGAAATGGGGAAATCCCGTAGAGTTTCAAACCTCCATTAGACGAAATGGGGAAAATCTGTTGAGTTTCAAAACCCCCCTTAGGCGAAATTAGGAAAATCTGTTAAGTTTCAAACCTTCCTTAGGCGAAATGGGGAAAATTCACAAATTTTCAAACCTCCCTTAGGCGAAATGAGGAAAATTTATTGAGTTTCAAAACCTCCCTTAAGCGAAATGGGGAAAATCTGTTGAGTTTCAAATATCCCTTAGGCAAAATGGGGAAAATCCGTAGAGTTTCAAACCTCCATTAGGCGAAATGAGGAAAATTTGTTGAGTTTCAAAACTTCCTTAAGGCGAAATGGGGAAAATCTGTTGAGTTTCAAACCTCCCTTAGGCAAAATGGGGAAATCCATAGAGTTCCAAAACTTCCCTTCAGCGAAATGGGGAAATCCATAGAGTTCCAAAACTTTCCTTACGCGAAATGGGGAAATCTATAAAGTTCCAAAACCTCTCTTTTTGATTTTTTCCCTAAGGAAAAATCAAAAAGAGAAGAATTGAATTAAATATTTTTTAATTAAATTTTAATTTTTAATTTTAGTTTAATTGAATGAATATTTTGTAATTAGAATTTTATATTGATTTGTATCTCATTTTTAGAGGAAAAAATGAAATGAAAAATGAGAAGGAAAATTAGGAAAAAAGGAAAAGGAGAAAGAAAAAAAAGAAAAGGAGGAATTTGAAAGAAGATAGAAGAAGATGAGAGAAATTGGAAATAAGAAAAGGAGAAGGGAGGAATTAAACAAAGAAAGAAAGAAAATGGGTTGAAAAAGGAATTAAAGGAGAAAAGGAAGGAGGAAAATAGAATAAGAATTAAATTGAACCAGAATTGGTTTGATTCAAAATTTCTCTTGTCTGGTTTCAGTCGCTCAAAACGCGTCACTTTGGCTTAAATGACGTTGTTTATTTAAGTAAAGAAACGACGACATTTCATTAAAACAAAACGCAACTTCTCATCCAAAACGGTGCCGTTTTGATTAAAGGAAAAACAAAAAAAAATAATAGAAAGAAAAGACAGAAACTGAAGGCGATGGACTGAGTGAATTGAAGACGGGATGAAGAAAATTATGGAGAACAGAAGTAAAGGCGTGGAAGAGGAGGATTGAAGAAACAGGCGTGAAGCGAAGGGATTTCGAAGTAGAAGAAGGTAGAGTTGGAATTGAAGACGGAGACTAGAAGTGATAAGGACACGAGAAAGAGGAGAAAGGCAGAAGCCTCTGCCTACAAAAAGGAGGGAGAGAAAAAGGTCTTTGAAATCAGTAAGATGGTTTTTTCAATTTTTAGATATCGGTAATTTAGGGTTTTAAATTGGGAAATTGGGGATTTGGGGATTCTTAACTAGCAGTTAGGATTTCTGTAAATCCTTTTAAGTTTTTGTAAAGTTAGGAGATTCTACTTTGAAATTAATTCAAAGGTAGGGATCAGTTTAGGTTTTACGTTGAGATTTAATTGGATTTAATTGTAAAATTTAAGATTTTTTGGTGAGGAAATTGAAATTGTAAAAGGAATTCCAGATTGTTGTTCGTAGCTTGGAAAAGGATTTAAGGTATTTTCAATTTTTGTTCAATTATAATTTCTTGTTCAAAATATGGGAACCAGATTGAGATTATTGATATGTTTACTTTTGTTTCTTGCTGTTTCTGCTTGTTTTTATTATCAATTTCTCTGAAATAATCAATATTTAATTTTCTTGGTGTTTCTGGCTAAAATCTGGTACTTTTCATAAGTGGAAATCTGATTTGGTTAGATTATTATCTATGTTAGGTTAACTAAGAGTCTTGTTGCTGAATGATGATAACTTCTATTGATTAAGTTTTGAATTCTAGCATTGGCTCTTCAGTTGTGTGGTTTCTGGTGTTGTTGTGTTCAGCATGCTCTTCCACATTAGTTACTGTCTTAGCTCTGTTTCCCCTTTCCCATCTATTAGTCTTTGTTTGCTTTTGTTTTCTGGTTCTAGGCATGCTTTCAAACATGGTCCTTATTGTTGTAATCTGGAATAAGTCCATATTTTCTAGTAAATGTATTTTCAAAATTGAGGTTTGATTAAGATATTTTGCATGATGACATACAAGCTTTCTTGATAATGTTCATACACTTAGACTATTTGAGTGTTAGTTTACATAGGTGATGAACTATTTAGGGTTTTTGGCATACTCTAGGGTTCTGTTGTGGATATTTTGCTTAACGCAGGACCTGTTTGCAATTGGTTCAACTCAGTTTTAGTATTTCTGTATGTATTGGTTTAGTCATGTGATGATGCCATTTAAACTCCTACAGTTCACATCGTAAATCTAGTTTATATGTTGTGTGGTCCTCTAGTTTTTCCCCATTTCATTTTATGAAAATGAAAAACCAAATTTTAGAACTTTGGTTTCTGTTTTGTTGTTTCAAAATATATTTGTTGAACTTCAGATTAAAACTGCATTGGAGACTATGCCTTGTTTCGGGTCGCTAACACAAACTGGTTGTTTAGTTTTTGTTTATGTTAAAATCTAGGTTTACTATGGCTATGCATGGCTTCAAATTTTTGTTACTATCAACTATATTTAAGTTTAAGGTTTAGTCCTCATTTTAGATGTTTCTGCTTCAAAATTGTTCTTGCTATTGGGTTTGTTACCTTTGATTTGTTTTGTGTGAATTGTTTAGATACTTTCTCATTTTTCTAAGTGTTGTTTGAGAAATTAGGTAGGTTTGGGGGAATGTTTCAGTAATGTGGTAAATGTGAGGTATTTGCTTAAGGCTATTACTCTTTTAGGGTGTTGTTTTGTGAAAATTATAAGTATATCGTGGGCTGTTAGGGTGATTTGATGCATGATTGGTATTGTTTTGGTAATTTTGTCTATTAAGGACCTTTTTATAATTTGTCAAACTTCGAGGACCTTTTAAGTAATTTTACTTATTAAACACTGTTTTTATAAGATTTATTTGCACCATGGGCTTTTTTAGTGAGTTTAACATGTTTTAAGGCTGTTTGGTAAATTTTCAAAAGTTTAAGGACCTTTTCATAATTTTTCCAACCTTAAGGGACTTTTCTGTAATTATGCCTGCCTACTTTAAATGTTTAATTTATATGTGTTCGGGCATTATCTGGGTATAAATAAATTATTTGAGGATTTAAAAAGGGTAGAATGTAATTTACTAGGACCTTTTTGTAGTTATTTTCTCCTAATTGGAGAAAGAATAATTACTTTTTTTCTCCTAATCGGAAAAAGAATAATTAGTTTTAGGACGTGAATGATTTACACTTTCGCACTTTAATTTTCCTAATTTATTGCTTTTATATATGAATTTGTTTTCTCAAAATGACTAAAAAACACCAATTAAGAGCATCACGTAACGAATTTTCTTTTAAAAATTAACTTTAAATTTTGGAAATTAAAAAAACCTAAGAGGCCGGTTTTTATCGGACGACGATTTAAGTTAAACTTAAATCATTATATCTTACCCCCTTACCCAAAATCTCAATTTTTTGACCAGTGGTTTTAAAATTAAAACGGAGTCATTTTCGAAAAATTAAAATTGATGTCCTGAAATCAGGTGGTGACTCTTAAACCTTTTTTTTCTTGAAGATCGACTATTTTCGGCAGCGCAATCCGAAAATGTTTTGTCACCTTTTTTTGGCGATGAAAGCAAAATTTTCAAAAATCAAATCAATCATCAACAATTATGTAATTAAACTTAATATAACAAAAGATAATGAATTTTAAATTAAGCAATTTGTTATATATATGAATTGGTATTAAAGGGAAATTAATTATTTATAAATGAAATTATATAGGAATGTTTAAAATAGGAAGGGAGCAACCACCCGAGACTCAATCTGGATCGACTGAAAGGTAAGTGTAAACTTACTTATTTGTATTATTTTAAAATGATTTGTCATAAAATGACAAATTGTTATATGATATTTAATTTGTTTGGACTGGTACTGAAGTCCGATCAACTGATTTGTTTGATTTCGAAATTATATGATATTTGAATTACCTGGATCGGTATTGGAGCCGATCAATTGAATTTTTTGTTTTGATTATATGATAATTGAACTGTTTGTACCGGTATTGAAGTCCGGTCATTTGATATTATTGATAATTAAATAAAGGTGATTTGATCATTGAGTCGGTACTGAAATCCGATCAATTGACCGAATGAGATTTATTATTTGAGATTTAACTGTTTGGATAGGAATTGTGGTCCGGTCAATTGTATTTATCATTTTTGATTAAATGATGTCATTTACTTAGACCGGTACTGAAATCCGGTTAATTAAATTTATTGTTATTAAATATGATTCAATTGCTTTAAATAAAATATGCTGAATGATATGTTTGAAATAAATGACTTAATTGTTTTGAATAATATAGATCGATTAGACTACTTGGAACATATTGATTTACTTGCTTTGAATTATATAGAAAGATTAGTGATGCGAAAAAGAAGGCTGAAAAATCCTTTGACGTTACCAAATGGTCATTTGACATTAATTCGAGCTAAGAAATTTTAAGCAAGCTTGGAAATGTATGTACAAAAAGAAATTTCGAAAGAATTAGAACTAGCTATCAAGAAGATGAATCAGGAGCTTGAGAAAAATCTAGAGTACATCATGGTTATAATATGTCTTGGAAATAAAACTTCTTGAAAGGAAAACAAGCTTGGACTGAATTATGCATGTATGGAGTGCATGGCTGCATGTGCATCGGTTGCATAGAAGAAAATTTGGGCTATTTTTATGGGCCAAGTATTTTGGACGAATTTTGCTATATTTTTGCTATATTATTTCCTTTTCTACTTAGGAATTAGATTTTTTTCTACTTAGGAATTGGATTTATTTTCTAGTTAGAAATTGAATTTGTTTTCTAGTTAGAAATTGGATATGTTTTCTAGTTAGGAATTGGATTTGTTTTTAGATTTTCTTATTTCATTAGGATTTATGTTTTTCACTATAAAAAAGGCAACATATGCTTGTACGAGATAGTCAATTATTTATAATTTTCGAAATTCTTATTCTTTTCAAGAATATTTTATGTGATTCTAGTTTTAGGGAGAGAAACTTTAATTCTTGGATTGCATCATGAATTCAGATTTACTTATTAAACTTTGTTTGTGGCGTTTTTCTAAATTCTACTTTAAAAAATTCTTCTGTTATTAGCATTCTTGTTTTCATAAGCAACAAGTGTTATAGAAGGTGAGTTGCTTTTATTTTCAGAATTCTTAATCAAAATATACATGCGAGTTTGAGGCATTTATTGTCATAGGTTTTTGCGTCATTTGGTATCAAAGTACTGAAAACATGTAATTCTTATTTATCTATTCTATCTAGGGTTTCGTTTCATCTTATTGAATCTAGAATTGGTTTTCATTTAGGGTCTTCATCTTTCGTTTTGTGTTTTAGGTCTTCCGTTTTGAGTCTTTCATCTAAGTTGCGAGTAGTCTTTCATTTCTTTTCCCCACGAGTTTCATCCATCTTTATATTGTTTTAGTGTTTTAAATTTTAAAAAAAAATGAAAAATAAAAAAAAATAAGAATTTAAGAAAAGAAAAAAAAAGTGCTTTCAAAAACAAGAATTCAAGATTGAATTCAAGATTAGTTTGCTGAATTTGTGTGGTTCAATTCGAAAAAGATTGAGACTTAGGGGTTGTTTTGAATTCAACTTTCAAGTTAAATACTATCCTAATTAATTGCTTAAAGTAGGTTCTAGAGTTTAGAAGCTCGCGGATTGGGTAGAATTGATTAGGTCCATAAATCAGCTTACTAAGAGTGAGTTGGTTTTGATTCATTATATATCTTTTTTTATCTAGTGTTGAATTCTGTTACATTGCTAAGTATCATTTGCTTGTGTCGATACTTGGTTTTAAATCGTGTAACACAAATTTTTTTGTGTTGCCTTTGGATACTTGTCAAGTTTTCTATCTAGTTCTAGTTTCTTTGAACGTCTAACGAAGTTTGATTTGTGAAACTTGTTCTGAAGTGCAATTAGAGAAGAAGAGGAGGAGAGGTAAAAGCGAAACACCCTGTGTGAATTTTAGTTTGCTACTAAACTTTCTTTTTGTGAGTGTTGTGTTTGTTGCTTTCTTCAAACATGAGTAGGAGAGGAGCGCATGATGAAGAGGAGGACATCCAAAATGAACCTGCTACTTTCGAGACATACATGCAAGAGAATAATGCAAGAATGGAAGAGATGGCAAGGATGATGGCCACCTTAATTGAAAACATGAATCGTCTAATGAGAGAGGGAGCAGCCGGCACCACCAGTAAGATTGCTGCAAAGACTTCTACCTATAAGGGTTGGAATGAGGGAAAGGCATGAGGAAGAAGAAAAGGTGGCAGAAAATCAGCCGCGACATGACAATGATCTTACTTCCATCAAGATGAAGGTTCCTTCCTTTAAGGGGAGAAAAAATGCTGAAGAGTATATTGAGTGGGAGCGAAAGGTTGAGCAGATTTTTGAGTGCCATAATTATTCCGAAGAGAAGAAATCACACTTGGCCACCGTGGAATTCAAAGGATATGCTACCTTTTGGTGGGATCAATTGAAGGCTAATCGAAGAGGGAAGGGAATGAGACTCGTACCTGGTTGGGAGAAATGAAAGAGTTAATGAGAACCTGTTTTGTATCTTCTCATTACTATATAGATTTGTACAACCGTTTGGCGAGATTGATACAAGGTGGGAAGAGTGTGAAAGAACACCACAAGGAGATGGAGATGATCATGACAAGGGCTAACATTGAAGAAGTTGATCAAAGATTGATGTCTAGATTCCTTAGAGGATTGAATTCAAATATTGTCAATGAGTTGGAAATGTATGAATACAATACTATAGAGGAACTAGTTGAAAAAACCATAAAGGTTGAGAGAAGATTGAAGAGTAGAAGTTCAATGAAAACCTAGCTATACCAAAGTTTCAACTTTAAGTGGAGATCATTTAAATTCCAACGGAGATTCTAAGTACCCTTTTCAAAGGAATTCACCCTCAATTTCTACAAAGGGGCCAAATGTTAATGCACAAAAATCAACTAAGGAAACGCCCTTGTTATGCTCTACCGTTTTTCTTCTTAACACTAAATTATAATATTTCAAAGAAGGTACACATCTTTTTGCAAAAACTGCTACTTTTTCCTCGAGCCTATGTTTAAGTTTTATTTAAGTAAACAGCATATTAAAAATATAAAATTACAACACATGTCTATACCGTTAAAATAAAAAAGTGTAAAATTACCATCCAACTACATTTCTAATTATAGTTATCATTATAATTAGAATTATAATTATAATTTTATCATTTTTTAAGAGATTTTCATGTTATATATTATTAATTAATAAATGCAAGATAATATAAATTAAGTAAAAAGCAGGAAAATATATTTCGTAGCTCATTTATTAATTTTTGATAATCCGTCTGTAATATTAGTTTTGTTATTGTTAAGTGTGAATTTTAGTATATTCCATCAAAGATCTGAAAGTACAAGAGCTATAAAGATTATATGTTAATGCTTTTTGAATAATAGGCTATATCTTATTAATTAATGATTTTGTGCATTATTGGTTATGCGGCAATTTTTTAGTTAATTTATAATATTTGTTAATTTTTATAAATTACTAGACAATACCCTAGCGCTGCTTCAGGAGAGGGTAACTAATATAGAGAGGGTAACTAATATTATATAAATTAGAGTATTTAGTCTTATTTTAAATTCTATTGATTTGGCTTAAACATATTCAAAGTAGCACATGATACTCCTCTCTTTTTTTAAATATATTAGAATTTGTACCCGCGTTATGTGCGGAATATTATTCTAAAAAATAATTATATATTTGATTTTTATCAATTAATTTATTGATTTTTTTTCCTAATTCAAGTATTTTCTTTTTTTAATTCAAATATTATATGGTATAAATATTAAAAATATTAGTAAATAACTTACCATTAACATTTTTATTAATATTTTTTTAATATTAGTATGAATATTTTTTAATATTAGTGTTTTCTTTTTAATTAATATTATTTATGATATCTTCTATTATAATTAGTCTCATTCCATTTCATACAATTAAGAGTATTTACATTACTTAGTACTGTATATATTTTCTTATGACACATTATCTAAAAATATATATGCTAAATAATTTCAAACTGTCCCAAATAAAAAATGATATTTTTTCTCACAATATACAGTCTCACTCTTACATAATAAATTATTTATGGTTTCTACAATAATTAATCTTTTACAAATTTATTTATTTTATTATAATGACATGTGTTTATATTTTATTAGTAGACATTTGAATAGAAAAATAACATAAAAATGAACTTATTTTTCGTTTGATCTTCATTAAAAATTTCTACAATCATATAGTACTAAGCCCCTTTTATTTTTTTTTTTGCCAACGTGACATACATGATCTCGTAACTTTAAGATCCTCATAATTACATGAGCATAATTTATCGCATCCACGATCTTATTACCTATACTTTTTATATAAAATAATTTTGATATTTTATTAAGATGAATAAGATAAAAACATAAATTAAATAATTATTGCATACAATTTTTGTTCCACATTTTTTAATAGTAATATCATCTTAATGAAATTATGTTCTTCATGCAATATTAAAAATTTTTACCATTATATAACAAACTATAAGACAGTAGTAAATATATGATAAAAAAAAAATACTCAAACAACAAAAACTAACATACTTTTAAACTAATGTGTGATTTACGATTGTTATTCTAACAAAATTAAATAGTAAAGAGAATAAACAAAATACATTTTCCATATTATATTTGGTTTTAAATCTTGCAATTCATTCTCAATATTCAATAATTTCAAAAACAATTGGCTAAAGGAAAATAATTTAGAAATTTTGAGAAAATTTGATCCTAACAGGGAAAATGAAAAATTATATATTATATTACCTTTCTCAAATTTGTATCTTCTTGGACAGAGATGACAGTGGGGCAGTTTTTCGGAGGGTACTTGTCCTACCAAAAACACTAAAAATTCATTAAGATAATATATAAACGGATTTGAAATTGATTTGGTATATAATCTACTATCCGTCACGGATTTGGTTTTTAGTCATAGGTATCCGCTCAATCAAATCTGTTTAATTTTCGCAGATAGGGACGGGTAACCATATGCACTCTATGACATTTCTTTAAAAAAATTATATTGTCTCAATTGGAGGAGTGAAACCCTAATGTTTTTATAGAGTTTCTATACTTCTCATAATTTATCAACGTTTGACAAAATTAATTGGTCACTCTTATTAAAGCTCTGAAAATCGAATTAATAAATTTGAATTGTGTCATAATTATAAATGATTTCAATTTACAGTTATAATCAATTAATCTTCTAATCATCTTAAATATATTTAAAATATGTTTTAAAATATGTAAAAACGGGAAAATAAATTAGTACGGAAATTAGTTATTTCCTTTTATAATTGTCATTATTACAACTAACATTATTGAGAGAAAAGAAATTGTCGACCTATATGTGTGAAATACAGTAGACTAATATTATTTCTTTTTTACCAAATATCTAAAACCTACTTTCAAATAGGTCTTATGATTAAAATATTTAATTTGCATAATTCGTAAGTAATCATGGCTAAAAAAATAATTAGATGTGAGTTAAATACAATCAACTATAACATCAAATTATAACTATAAATAATTAATAGAAAGTTATGAAATATAATTATATTTTTTATTTTTTGATATTTTTCTCCTAAATCTTTGTTATATGTTTGTTATTATTATTAAGTTTAAGTGTATTTTGAATTTTTAATTAAAAATTTGTTAAAAACAATAACAAATTTAATAGAAAATTTGATCAAATTAATAATATTTATAGAAATGGAAAGTTTAATATTTTTAATTAATTATATTAATTGTATATCATTTTGTAACTTGTTGTTACTTTTATTAGCTCAAAACCTTATTATATATATATACTAGTATTATACCTGGGCGTTGCGCAGTGAATATATATTGATGTCAGTAATAGGATGAAAATTACACCCGCAGATAACCAATTTAGATAGCTTGAATTTTTTTCAATCTCGATCTACCACAACGTCAATCCATCTAGATTTTAAAATAAATAGAAGTTTTTATTTTAACTTTTTAAATAAAACTTGTAGATAGATCAACCAGATACTAATTTGAACGGGTTAACCGAAAAAATGGATCAAACCGTCAATGTGATGGTTTAGTTAATGGTTTATAAAAAATTTCAATTGTAACCATAATTGAACCATAAATGTGCGGATAACTGTGAATAGTTACGGTTCACAATTTGACCTTTTTTAAAATAAAAAAAAAATTATTTGAATTGGGCGTGAAGTGAAGGTTTGAAACACGTACTTAACTGAAACTCTAGTAAACCGTAAACCAAACATGAACCATCGATTAAAAAATTGACCTTGAATATCATGATCATTGTCTAATTCAAGGATAATATTTTATAAAATATTTTATAAACCTAGTTCACAAACAAAACCTGACTAAACTTAACCGTAGCCAAATCTTATATCCCCAATTTAAAGGAAGAGCTCACACTCATCTAAAAAATGAGAACAAAAACTCTTATTAAAAAGAGAACAATGAACACAAATTATAAAAACATAATATCTATCAAAAAAATGTCAGATCTGGTATATTTTCTAAAGAAATAAGTAAAATAACTATTGGAGGGGCTACCGTTGGTTAAAGAAACTAACGATAGCCCAAAATTTGAATTTTGAAGAGAAAGAAGTTGAGAAAAAGGAAAAATTATCTTGACATCAACTCCACAACTTCTCTTTCATTCGTATATATTTTCGAAAAATTAGTAATAACCTTCATTTTTGGTGTTCTAATTCAATATCAATATTTGTTCCAGTAATCTCTAATAACTTTTTTTTCACTCTAATCTTATACATTAAAATTTATCTGAAATATTAAATAAACATAAGATATGAAACTTATTTTGAAAAATAAGGATTTAATATCTTCTAGGTAAGGTGAAAAAATTAGCAAGAATGAATAAATTAAGTAAAATGAATGAAACTAAATAAATTACAAAGAAATACTATAAACTATTTTAAATTAGACATATCTTTTGGTAATCTCAAGATGATAATTACTAATGCAATTTCAAGTACAATTTAATGATGAACATATCGATGAATATTGAAATTAAATCTATAATTGATAGAATAGAGAACAAATTATAGAAAAATTAAAAAATTATTTAGAAAATTCAATTACTGACCGACAAGAAAAAATGAAAACATAAGAAGTTGTCTAAACGATTTTTGTTTATATGCATCTACAAAATTAAGAGCATAAAAAAAACATAGAGAATTTTTACAAAATCAAGCTAATATAAGTAAAATCTTGAATATAATCTCATTAAATTTAACTGTAGAAGAATGAAACAAACCTATCAAAATATACTATTAAGCTTTTCATATGACTAACAAAAAAGAATGATTTTTTGATGTTGATAGAAAAAAACTTTGCTGAAAAACAATAAAAACAAATCATCAGAGATAATTAACAATTAGTGAAAAATTATAATAGAAAAACATATATAACACCTAAATATTTTTGCGTTTACATAAACATTTTTATATACAAATTGTAATTTTATACCCTAATTTTATTAAAATTGAATATTAATGAAAATAGAATTAAAGTGTTATAATTAAAAACAAAAGAAATCAATTGCTATAATTATAACTGAACATTAATAGAAATACAACCAAAATATTATAATTTACAATTAATTATTTTTAAACAGAAATCCTACTCATCAACATTTTTTTTAAAAAAATATGTTTCTAATTCTATTTTTTTAAGCCAGTTTCCAATTTAAATGAAAATTTCATCCAATGTGTATACAATTATTTATGTGAATTTTTTTAGTAATTAATTTTTTAAAATGGGATTAATAATTAATTTCAATTTTTAACGTATAGAATGGATGGTAACTTTATGTGCATCAATATACGTATATTTAAGAATAAAATTATTTTTTTCTTATTTTTACAATTATTGTGTTCAACTTTAAAATTCCCTTAACGTATAGAAAAATGGAAAGTTACTATTAAATTTCAAATTTTTATTTATGTAATTTATTGTAATTATAATAATTACAATAAATTATATTTTATTTATATAAATTTATTATATATATATATATATATA
>CANUEY010001834.1:0-26684 GCA_948099555.1 Croton setiger | reverse complement strand
ATCAATCTGGTTTCCAGTCAATTTCAATATACTTCAAACAATAAATCGAAATCGAAAGATAAAATTCAAAGTACCTCAGAATCCAAGCTCAATTGAATTAAGATTTCCAAAAGCTCCTCTTAACGTTGATTTCTTTAACGCGGTATTTGAAATACAGAAAAGGGTTTCGAAATATGATTCCAATCGTTCATCAAGGAAAACGAAAAATATGTGAACTTACAAAGACAAAACCCCCAATTCCAGTGAACCCCCTTTCCAGAATTCTACCCCCAATTTATCAATTTGAAACCCTAATTCTAAGACTTTCTAATTGAAAAACTAGAACTCACAATCTTTCGATGATATTCTCTCCCCGTCCCGAATCCCCCAGAATCTGGAAGTCTTCTTCTGCTTTATAAACTCTAAACAGCCCCGCTCCTTCACGCTTCCCCTTCTCTGCCTCCGCTCGGTCTTCTTCTTCGGGACTCTTCCACTTATTTTCCGGAACGAACCTCATCCCTTCTTCATCATCCTCATCTTCTGGAAGCAGTTCCCCGTAGGACTCTGCCTCCTTCGAAGTCCCAGCGTCTCACGGCCTCGTTGCCTCCTTTCTGTTTGTTCTTCACATTTCTTTAAACGCAGTTCCAGCTGCGTTTAATCTTATATTTTTTTTATTTCCTCATTAAACAATCGTTTTACACCTTACTAAAACGACGTCGTTACTTATAAGCTCCCTCCTTCCTTCTTTTCTTTTAATTCCAGTTTGACCCCTCTTCTTCTCTCCCGCCTTCAATTTCGTCCTTTTCCCTTATTTCTCCTCTCAACTCAGCCCCTTTACTTCTAATCCCCATCCGATTACACCCTTTTATTTTATATTCTCTCCAAATTTTCACTACCTTATTAAATTTATTTCTTCTCTTCCAATTACTTTTTAAATTCACTTATTCTTTTTAATTTAAAATAAATTCTCTAGGACCAATAATTAAAAATAAAAATAAAAATAAAAATAAAATAAAATAAATTCTTTTCACTAAAATTCAATTTAATTAAAACCAAAACTAAATTTTTTTTTTCTTTTATTCTTCATCATTAAAAAATAAATTGAATAATACACCTCCAAGTGATGGATAACCAATGAAAGTTTTTGGAGAGTTCAATTCGACAAGTGTGGAAGTACACTATTGATGGAGGAAATGATGAAGGAAAAATGAAATTAATATACAGTTTTTGTCAAAAAAACCAACACAAGGTGGAGGAATTAACTGAATGAAATAATATTGATCCATGCAAAAAAAGTATCCGTCAATGTTTGTTTGCCAAATGAAAGAATCTCTAATGAGTTTGCTAAAAAAAGTAAAGAGAAGAAAAATTTAATTGATGAGTCGGAAGGTGATGAAATTTAAGAAGTTTTATCTCAAGTTCAAATGAATTCAAAGGGAAAGAGAAAAACTAATAGTGTGAATGACTCATTCTTTAAAAGCGGTTTAAGTGATCTATACCAACCTAGTACTAAAGCATCTATGCAAATTAAAGAAAGATGGCTTCATGTCATGATGTTTGTATCCCATTTAATTCTGTAAAATCGTCATATTTTGATGTTGCTATGAGTAAAGTAGCTAGTATGGGTCATGGGTATAAAGGTCCATCATATCATGCATTGAGGGTTAATCTTTTGAATAATGTTAATTTACACGTTAAACTTGTCATTGATTCATTTACGAGTTCTTGGGTTGATTGTGGCTGCACTATAATGGGTGATGGTTGGACTGATACTAAATAAAGATCATTGATAGGCCTAATAATATGTTAAGGAGAGATCTTCATGCCGCTTACTATTTGAATCCATTTTTTCAATATGATCAAGGATGGTAGTTTGAATATGATTGACAAGTATACAGATGTTCGTGAGTTGAGAAGAAAAATGATGGATGAGTTGAGTTTCTCTCTGGCTATTGCAAAATCTTGTAACAAAACCATGTCATATGGTAATATTTAATCTATTTATTTCACATTTTAATTTATGCATTAGTGTTTGTATGATAAATTTTGAAAAAATCTTTACATGTTTTGTATGATAAATATGTAAAAGCTGATTGGTGGAGGACATTTGGTTATGATGCTCCAAATTTGCTAGTTACAATGGTGAAAATTCTTACTCAGACAACTTCTACTTTTGGATATGATATTCGAAAGAATTTATATCATGAAAAGAAATAAACTTAAGTATCAAAGGCTAAATGATATTGTTTATATTCAATATAACTTGCGATTGCAAAATCGGTAAAATTTCATTTCAGTATAGGGTTGCATTCTATTATCATATTTGCTTAAAATTTGAAGGTTTTCTAAAAGAAAAAGGGAATATGATCCAATAATTATAAATCAATTGACAAAACAGAATTCTGAGTGATGAAAGATAATAAAGAAGCCGAACTTCATTATAATAAATTATAAATTTACTTGAAGAAGAATATTAAAGGATGGTGATGAACTTCTTAATGAAATCTCTCATGGTTTGTAATTGTTAAGTTTTTTTATTCAATTTAAATTAGAGTAATCAATTATGTATTGCATACTAATATATGTATTATACAAATTGTTTTCTAAAGGAGGAAAATCCAATTCAAGTTGGAGAAGAAATGATAATATTGATAAAGATGAAAATTCTGGTATTAATTTATACTTTATTTATTTTTTTTAACTTGAACTTAAACTTATTTATTTCAAACATTTTGAAAAATAGAATATTATGCGACATAATTAATTTTCAATTGTTATTTGTTTAAGTACTTAACATATTATTGATTTAGTACTAAAATTTTTGTAAGTGAAAAATTTGATTATGAAAAAAGTCAAAAATCCAATTGAACCGATTCCATCGAGTAGAACATTATTTAGTTTTAATATCGATTCGATCTTTGATTCGGTTTTAAAAACATTGACTTAAATAAGTAAACACATGCAAAACAATCTAAAACACTTTTTTCTTCTATGTAAAAAAAAAAAAAGTAAATTTTGAAAACATTGATAAAAATAACAAAATCAATTATATAATTACCAATGTCTGCAAAACACATTAAAATCACTAATAATTTGAAAATCATTTGTTTTAAGAAACACCCTAGTAAAAAAAAAAAAAAAAAAATTAGATTTTGAAAACATTGGTTAAGAAGAACCAAATCTATTGTTGTCCTTACGGAAAAAAGAAGTTGCGTGCGGTTCAACAAAATGGACAAACACCTTCTTCTCTAACAAGAAAACCAGATTCCAGTACATAAACACGGCGCAGTGGTTACTTTCACCAGACTGCCCCATTGCACACCAGACCCAGTAACAGTAACTGGAACCGATCTGCTCATAGCAAAAGATGAGAATCACTGTAATGACCGCTGACGAACAGATCATATCTCTCGATGTCGATCCACATGAATCCGTAATCCCTCGAACAAACCCTAATTTCATTGCGTAATACATGATTAAGTCACGAATCTTTTTCTCAATTTGATTCTTTTGTTTTTTGCTCTTTTGGTTCAATTGAAGGTCGAGAACGTGAAAGCTCTGCTCGAAGTGGAGGTGATTTCTCTCTTTTTATCTTTGTTTTTAGACGTTTATAGTAATGTAGAGTTTGTTTGGACTCCGAGTAAGTGGAGGGAAATGGAAAGAAAATATTAGATATTTAGAATTCTAGTAGTCCTAGCTCGTATATGCTTAATCTTCTCTATATTTATTTAAAAAATCAAATTGAATTAAGAATTTGCCTTTTTTCCCTAATACTTATTGTATGAGCAGACGCAAGTGCCATTGCAGCAGCAGCAGCTGCTCCATAATGGGAGGGAAATGAGGAATAACGAGAAACTGAGTGCATTGGGTGTTAAAGATGAGGATTTGGTGATGATGGTCCCTGGTGCTGCCCCTAGGTATATATTGTCTCCCACTGACTTATTCAGTATGTTTTAGTGGATGAATAATACTTGTTCAGGTGAATATTTGAATGCCATTAGCTTGTTTACTTTCACTGCTTCATACCCACCCATGCCCATGTTGGTATTAAGCGATCAGAAACAATTTCAGTATAAATCATAAAATTGCTTTGGCACTGGATTATATGATATCGACTTTGCACCATATCCAGTGTATATCGCATATGTGAGTTTATCGGTGTAAAACTTTGCAGTTTGCACCATACCCAGTGTGTATCAGATTTGTTATGCTGGGACACCTGTTTCTGCTTTGGATGATAGTTAAGTATGGAAAGGGTAGAAATCAAATGTATATGGCTGTATATTTGGTGAATGGAGTTTGTTTTACTGAGGGAGCTGTCTTGTTACTTATTTAGATTCCTAGAATATTGAGTAATAGGATTATTATATAATTATGGTAGTAAGTAGTAGCATTAGAAATTAAGCTGCAATATCAAATTGTGAGGTTATTTGAACTCAAGTGCATGCATTTACTGTAGATGCAAATCATTGGAGGAATCTTAAAAGAAATTGTTGAGAGGTCCTGTTTTATTTGTTTAATCTTTAGTCCGATGCTTTCTTGTAACCCTGCATATGTCATATGAACTTGAGAATATGGGATTTCTTTGATCTATGTATTCAGTCATATCCTCTCTTTGTTACTGGTTTTCAGTATTTATGCTGTAGCTTTATTTCTATTCTTTATGATCCATATGTATTTGCAGAGTTAGACAAAATTATCAAAAAGGAGTTTACGATACATTTGAATTTGCCTATTATTTCAGCGTCCCTGCTACTAATGATTTGGGCTTCAACCCTGATGGTTCTGCTGTAAACCCTGTGGCTTTCCAACAACACATTCGACAGGATTCTAATTTGATGAGTCAACTATTTCAGGTTCAATGATGCTTATTTAAATTTTCCTTCTTACTTAAGAATGTTAACCAATGCCATATTCAGTTTCATGCGATGCTGATCATTTGAGTAAATTTCTTATGGGGGACAAATCAATCAGTTTTTGAAGCTTTAATAAATATCAATTGTTCCCTTTCTATTTATTTTCTTTTAAAAAATAAATGCATTGCTAGACAATGTTGCTTTATTTGTTAAATTCTTGTATTTATTTAGCATTCAATTTCATTTTTTTGAGAGCCAATTGTGACTATACTTTGAAAATTGCTGATTCTTGATTATCCTAGTTTGTCTGGTTATTGGTTGAGGTGTCATAAGTCCTGAAATGTGTCGACAATCGGTCATTGTTTAATTCCAAATTTGTTTAGGTTGTTATGATTTGTTTCCTTACCAGTCTGTTGATATAAATTTATGTTGATTCACAGACTGATCCAGAACTTGCACAAACTCTTCTTGGAAATGACCTCAACAGACTGCAGGACCTCTTACGGCAACGAAATCGTCATAGATCTGAATTACGGCGCCAACAAGAGGAGGAGCTTGTGAGTGGCTTTTTCCTTGCAGTTCATTATGATAATTTTCACAAATATCTTCTCAAACTTATAGAGGTTTGTAAATATCGACAAATAAAATTTTATTATTGCAAAAGTCTGCAAGGCATTAATGCACCGACATCTATGGGCGACAAGCTTGTGCCAGGCCGCCTAAATTTTGAACCTCAGACCAGTTGGTTTAGGCTTGTAATTGACATATCATAGCCATATGAAAAAGCCACCTACTTGAAATGTCTCATTCTGGGGCCAAACACAAGTACTTTATTTCTGAGAATTTATTGTATCACAATTTATGGTACTAGACAATATTAACTCCTCAGTCCTGTGTTGCTTAATGTCACTGTTTACTCGTCTCTCTTTATTGCTTGATGGTATTCCATTTGGTTTAATTGCATGTGAATCAGTAAATTTTATTTGAGAAGCAACATTTTCAATGACATCATTACAAACCAATGCTGTGTTTTATATCTTTTTGGTTAAAAAAAAATATACAGACAATCTTTTCATTGCAATATATTGCAAGTTGATTGTAATTTGTTGAATGGAACTGATTTACATCTTATTCTTTAGATTGTTTACTAGTTAAATTTGATTAATATTATTGAGAATTTTCGTTTTTGTTTTCTTTTCCAACAACAAGCTTTGTTGTTGATGTTGCTGTGACTGACTCCTATTTATTGTAAAAAATGATAATTCATGTCCATACTGGAGTGTATTTATGAATAGAGATGCAAATTTACTTTATTTTCAATTTGTGCTTTGTAGGCCCTCCTTGAAGCAGATCCTTTTGATGTTGAGGCTCAAAAGAAAATAGAAGCTGCCATTCGTCAGGTCAGTTTAATTTGCATTTGCAGGAATTCACCTAGCAGTCAATGACTTAAGTGAAAATGTTTTTTAAACCTTATAAAACTAGTGGGAAAACATAATTGCAACATGTTTAGATGTTTCGAATGACATTTTGATAGTGATTTATCTCCATGTGAAGTCATTTACATCATGCATTAAATTAAATGCATTCTGTATTTTCTGAAACCCACAACCATTTTCATAAACTGAAGAGGAATATTATTTGGTTATCATGTAACCAAGTAAAATCTTTAACTTCTTGATGATTACAGTGCTTAATTTCTGAGGATAGGCTTTTGTTACAATACTGTCATAGACTCGTAGCAACCATTTTTTTCTGTCAATATATTGCTATAATTGTTAATATTTTGCTATATCGTTAAATTCCAATGCAGAAAGGAATTGATGAGAATTGGGCTGCAGCCTTGGAGCACAACCCTGAAGCTTTTGCTAGGGTGGTATGTATTATTCTTTTTAACTCTTTGAACATGGGCAGTTAGTTCATTGTGTGATTAAAATTTATTGTTTAAATTTCCAGGTTATGTTGTACGTTGACATGGAAGTTAATGGGGTACCATTAAAGGTAGAGATGCTATAAAATTAGCTGAGGCTACAACCAAGAAGCAATCAAGCTTTTTTTCCAGCATAGCTGTATTTTTGTTAACTTTCATCACAACTTCAGTTTATTCCATCCACTGTTTAGCTGGTTATTTTTTTTCTCAAAGAGCTTACACTGTGGTTGGTAAAAAAAAAAAAAAAAAGAGCTTACACTGGAATCATTACTGAATTTTTCTAATAAAATATTCTGACAGATGTTTATCTACTGATTATATGGAACCAAAACTATTATAATTTTTATTTCTCTTTTTGTTTCAGGCATTCGTTGATAGTGGTGCTCAGTCCACAATAATATCAAAAAGCTGTGCTGAGCGATGTGGGTATGTACTGTTGCATATTTTTGCCTTTTCAATTATTATAGTTGAGTAGCAAAAAATTAGGTACTAATTACTAAAGTTGTGTTATGGTGTTAGATATCCCAATATATTTGTTAAACACTTAAACTTCCTGGTGATGATAAAGAAGCTGAGGCCCAAATATATATATTGGATGTGTTATGAGATGATATGATATGATATGTACATGCTGACATGGTTGTTCTTCAATTAAAAAAATTTGAATATGACTATCCAAATATAAATTATTTGATTGAAGGTGAGAGGCAAATCTATTCTAGATAAAAACGTTTTTAGTTTCTAACACACCAAATTGGAGATGAAGCCCATTAAATATGTTTAATGTTTCTTTCTAATACAGTTAGTTTAAGAATAATGAGTGACACAAAATAAAATGGAAACAATTTTATAAAGTTAACAATTAGATTATAAGTTCTCAAAAGTTCCTGTGTTTCTTGTGGATGCAACCTGTCATGTCCTGAAACAAAACAGCACTATGTATTTTTTGAAATCCATGAGCAGTTTAGGTGCACATGTCCATGTTCTGAAACGTTTTGAGTGCATTATGTTGGATAAAAATCCAAGTCTCCACCTGAAAAATGTAACAGATATCATGTGTATATGTGTTTGTGTATATACTTATACTATCCATTATTTGCGGAGGCACAGTTCAGTAGCCAGATGTGTGCTTCTCAAGTCTTCAAGTTGCATTTGCTATTCATTTGTTATATACATTTCTATATGAATTTTAATCTGATGTTCATTAAGCTTGATTCTTCTCAATAGGACAGTATGGAAATTCCATGCTTCTATTGTTGTTCTCAACTCTAATGTGCATATTTTTCATCTTCACCAGAAATTACAACTGAAACTTCATCTGTCATCTTTTTGTTGTCAATCTATTCCAGGTTACTTAGGCTCTTGGATCAACGTTATAAAGGCATTGCTCGTGGAGTGGGTCAGTCAGAGATATTAGGTCGGATACATGTAGCTCCAATAAAGGTTGAATACTGTAGGATTCTACATCATTTTTAGCTGTTTATTGCTCTAACCTAGTTTATCTTGTGATTATGTGTTTGCACATTTATTATTCTTTCCTTTGATCTATCTTGTGCAAGCAAAATAAATCTTCTTCCTATATTCCAGCTATTTGCTAGCAAATATTAGTTCTTCAATAGTGGTTACATTCACAAGATCTGCATATATGGATATTTATATTTCATCATTTCTTTAGCTAATGCATACAAGCTGTAAAATTTGCTTCATGATTGGCATGCTTTTTCTTTTGTGAGTATGAATTTGCATCTCAAAATACTGGCATGTCTATATTTATTAATGCATCTTATGCTTCTTTCTGACACCTTTGATTGACATAGTTGTGCTTGTTCAATTCATTTTTTTTTCAAATTCTATGTAGATTGGGAATATATTTTATCCCTGCTCCTTCTTGGTGCTGGATTCTCCCAATATGGAATTTCTTTTTGGACTTGATATGCTGCGCAAGCATCAGGTAGCGTTTGGGATTGGGCTATTGGGCTTTTTATTTGTTGGTCCTGAAGTTTGAGCATATGAAATTTACTTGTGTGCTTTATGTGACTATTCAAACTTTATATGGCTGCAGTGCATTATTGATTTGAAGGACAATGTTCTGAGAGTTGGGGGTGGAGAAGTTTCTGTACCATTTTTACAAGGTTAATCATCCAGCTTTTGGATTTGTTCCATGCTCTATAACAATGATCACATGCTTGAACTTGTTTTGATTGATGAAACAGTATCCCTTCTCAAAAGCATGTTTCTTTTCTCCACCAACAAGGTACTGTGATTTTGTCTTTTTTCCTTTTCTGAATCTAGTATTCTTTTCTCAATTCAGAAAAAGACCTTCCATCTCATTTTCTGGATGAAGAGGGTCATGCCAAAGAAGCGTCAAGCTCAGGAAATGTGGTAAGTGTTTTTCTGATTTTCAATTAATGGAAGTGCAAATATAATTTTTTGGACACTCTGCTCTGTAACTGTAGGTTATTACTGAACTTATATGTTTTAAATTTTAAATATTGTTTGAATTAGCTTACCATCCATATGACTTAGAAAAATATTATTTTCTTTACTGTGCATGCATTTCATCTGGTGGGAGAAAAGTCTGAGCATAATATTTTTCATAATCTTTGTCATACAAGCATTGTGGCTAATCTTTGTGATCAATAAGTTGTATCGATGGAACATAGCTATATATATATGCAAGTGAAAGTATGTACTTTGTTTTATGGTAACCCCAGGTCATAGTGGAAGGGTTGCAAATTCTTACATGTGATTGCAGTCTTGAAATATATATGCAATTGTCTTTCTAGCGAGTCTCCTGGATTTCATAAGGGAACTATGTGTTACTTCTTAAATTATGCTTTTACAAGTTTGTATTGCCATCTGCTGCCAAGTAAATTAAAAAAAAGGCTTTTGTAGTTATTGATTCACCTTGATTCTTCAGACATCATCAGGAACAACGGATATGAAGAATAATGTGCCTTCAGGAGGTCAATCTTCTGGTTAGTTTCTATGTTCTTGTTTTTCCCTTTTCGAAGTCTTCTAGGGCTCTATACTGCTATTTCCCTAAACATAACTTAGTTAATAGTGTTCCGGGTGGTATGAATTATTAGACTCTACTGCTGGTTCTGTTCTCTGAGGATGTCAAGATGCATGATTAAATGGCCTAGATTGTTTCTTCTTGTTGTGGTGAATTTTATAATTCATTTTGTAACAGATATTTTTATTTTCCTTATGGTTCACAGGAGTTGCACAAGGTGATATCACAAAGGTAAGATTTGATATGATATACATCATTTTATCCTTGAGCAGTATTGTTTACTTCCTCTTTGGGATTTGGCTCATATATGGCTGTATTTTTCTTGATGTTGCCTGTTATTATTAAATTTATTGGTGCTGCAATAGCCAAAAGCAAATAGAAAATAAAATCATTACAATTTATTTCAATTTGGTTGTAATTTAAGTATGGTTTTTGTTTTAATAGAAAAAAAAAAATGGTTTTCTTGTGCAATGTTGCATAAAATATCCAAAAAGGGATTAGAACTGAAAAATCAAAATGATCGAACAGCATTTCGAATTTTTTTTTTTATGTTTTGATTTTGACTAAACCCACCCTCCCTAATCAGTATCTGTTTGGCAAAACCACCATGAAAACAGTTGAACCATCCTTAAAAATGTCAAAGGCCTTCCTGCTGGATTGGTAGTTAACATGGTCTGTTAATTTAATTGCATCTGCATCAACACCACCTGTAAGCTTGGATAATAAAATTAACTTATAATATTATTTGCTCTCTCTGCAGAGACCAGATTTTGAAGCTAAAGTAGCAAAGCTTGTTGAGCTAGGGTTTGGCAGGGATGCAGTTATTCAAGCACTTAAATTATTCGAGGGGAACGAAGAACAGGCTGCAGGATTCCTTTTCGGGTGAAGACAACTCTTCGGGTATTTCTCTAATACTCCATCATTGTGGGCATTGACATTTGATTTTTCAGTTGTTTAATGATAGTCTGAAAGCAACTGTAATTAAATTTATATTTTGATTCGATAGATTAATTTTTCAATTAAACAGCTGCATTTTCTCTATTTGGGATTCATACACTGTTCTCCATTTTGTTTAGTTAAAAAATTTAATTAAATTGCAAAACCTCTTAACTAAAAAAATTAATAAATAACCAAAATAGCGTGGATAAATTTAGACATGTTTAACCACAAGAGAACTTGATACGTTATGCATGCCATTCGACCATACCATCCTACCAAACACATACTCTTTAGGTTGTCCTGCAACTTGTGGCTCAAAAGTAATTTTAAAATTCCTGGTTTCACCGTATGCATGAAATGTAATGGTGTCAGGTTCCACTGTAACCGACACCCCAGGTGGCGGTGTAACAGTAACCCGATATGTTGAAGCCGGGCCAACGTTTTTGACATAGCGGTAGGTTGTTGTTTTCCCACTCATAAAAGGTACGGAGATGGAGGGGTAGTTGAACCTGGCTAAACCATCCCACTTTGTTGGCTTAGCAGTTCCATTGGAGATTGCTTTTCCTATCATTGGATAGGTTCCTCGAAAATTTCCAAAAACTGTATGGTATGAAGGTGGCATTACATAAAGCAGACCGGGATCTGCTGCAAGGCTGGGTTGTACAAGTCCAGCACCGTATGCAAATGGCGTTGCCGGTTGCCCATTTGACCCTAGTATTGGCATGTTCTGGTTATCGACTATGGTGGCTGCAACCCCATAAAAATTAATACCAATTCAGGCCTATGTTATTATAAATATCAAATCAAATGGCGTAAATCAAATGCCTAAGAGAAACTGGCATATGTACCAGATGTCATAAGTGCAGATTTGAAAGAAGGTGGAGTCCAATTAGGATGAATGACTTTGAGAAGAGCACAAATTCCAGCAATATGAGGGGCTGACATTGAAGTTCCTGACATTGCATTGTACAAAACCTTTCGCCTGTCTACTTCAAGTTCTGATGGCCCTATCGATTGTGTGAAACCAGATATTATACTCACACCCGGTGCAATGAGGTCTGGCTGCCGATCATATTTCATATATCAAACACATTGCCAGCATTCAATTAACAAGATAATAATCTAATTTACCTTGAGGATTTCGGGTTCAAATGGGTTCGGTCCAGTCGCTGAGAATGATGCTACCATCGGAGCTCGCTCACTTCCAAATTCTGTTTTTACAGGACCAATCATAGCTGTAGGATTTCTACTCCCACATAAACAAAAAACACTAGTTAATGTGGAGAAGCAGAAATAATTTGAATTTGAAAAAAGAATAAAACATACTGAGTAGATTGAATATATTTAGCAATGGAAACACCAGCAGCAAAAGAAACATGGGAAGCTGGGAGGACATGAGGCTCTGCAAGTGTTTGGATTCCACTAATTTTGTCATTAGACAATATCATCCCAACTGCACCTGCTAATGCTGCATTCTGTCCTTTTTCTGCTCTTGCCATGCCTCCTCTTAAGCATACTACTATTTTCCCCGTTACTTTTTCCATGTCAAGTGTTCCTGCTCTACATTGAGCTCTGCAAATCCAACCATCAAAATTACTTCTGCTGTTAACTTCACAATCTTATGTCTTATAATCAAATTTCAATTAGTACTAGCTACACTTGTCTGTAAACTCGATATGGATCTATAAACTCGATATCGACAATCCAACAGATGGAGTAAAAAAGAAAGAAGAAAACACAAATTGAATTCCAACAACTAGATTAAGTACTTACGCATCCTTAACCGTTGCATTTTGTACTTTTGCAGCTGATCCTTTTATCAATGGGTAGTATCTTCCCAATGGCAGCTCCTTTTCTGATAAACTTGTTCCCTATGGAATAATCATTATAATCAAATTTTATTATTGTTATAATCAAAGCTTCGGAGCCCATAGAAGATTATGTAATGACATTTGTATCATTTGCTATTAAAACAGAATTCACTAAATACCATTTGATCTATCCCTATTCTATGAACTAACATTAAATTTGATCATTTGATTCGGAGATTTTTTATAATGGTAGTTTACCTTAAAAGTACGATTGTTTCCCAAAGTAACATAACTTGCAAACATGCGATCGGTAGTACTAGCACCAACTGTTATAACCCACGGTGGCACATTTTTCACCGTCCCCGGAGCTGGCCCGTCATTTCCGGCAGACATAACTACCACAACATTACTTTGTACGGCTTTGTAAGCTCCAAACGCCGCCGCATCCATGTACATTTCAAGCCCTGAACCTCCGAGGGACATACTTATTACATCTACTCCGTCGCTTATGGCTGCGTCAAACGCCGCTAATATATCTGCATCGAAACAACCGCCCTCACCATTACCTTTCACTGGGGGCCAACATACCTTATATGCTGCTATTCGAGCTTTAGGCGCACCGCCTCTCGCCGTTCCATTCCCATGCCCAAACACATTAACTCCGGGAACAGGGGATCCGGCGGCCGTTGCAGCCGTGTGTGTGCCGTGACCCACATGGTCGCGTACAGTGAGCACTGATGGATCTAATTGCCCAACTTCTACTTCATAGCCTTTGTGAAAGTACCTTGCTCCTATTATTTTTCTGCAATTAAAATTCAAAATTGAAGTGGCAATTTTGATTTTGATATTGGTTATGAGAATGAAAGAGGACCTATTGCAAGTAAAGTTGCCTTCACGTTGACAAATGCCTCGCCAGTTTCGCGGGGGAGGACCCAATCCCTCGTCGTTAAAACTAGGTGATTCCGGCCAAACACCTGCAATTTTCGAACAATATTACTTTCAGATTAATACTATTACTTTTTACCATTCAATAATTATAGTTAGATTGTTAAATCAATCTAAATTGTTTAAATCACATTTAATGAATTTTACTAGTTGGCAGTTACAAAGTTTCATATATATTTTTTTTGGAGAATTACGTTCATGCCCTTATAGTTTAGCTAATTGGATCCTAAATTTTCAATATTATATACTAATAAATCCTCTTATTTTCAATAATGTCGTTATATCTTATTCCCATGTATTTTACTATTAAATAAATTCTACAAAACTAAGATATGCTTGATTCTACATTTGAAATTATATTTTATTTAGACAAAATTTCATTCAAATCTCCAAATTTTAAGCGAATTTTAAGCGATTAGATTCATGGATTATTATTATTATTATTATTATTATTATTATTATTATTATGAAATAAACGTTGTCAATTTCGTCTCTATTTCATTATTCTCCTTCTTAATCGGCTAATTAATCAAACTCATTATCCTAATAAAATAAGACTTAAAAAAAGATTTTAGCTTGAGAAATCCCAACAAATAAAACCATATGTACATCAAAATTAATGAATTGTGGAGGAGAAATTAGAAGTTCAAGCATAACAAGATAAAGCTAATCGGGATTTAACCTGCTTCATTTTATTATCCACACTTTTAATATTAATGATTATCTCTACTGTATAATCCATATGATTCAATATATGTTTTTTCATTGGAATTTATAGTTTGTAAAGGAAAATTACCACTATCTATGCTTCCAATGACAATGCCATCACCATAATTGGCCTTTTCCAAAAGTGACTGATCAACATTTGTAAATAGTGAAGGTCGACCTTTTTATTCAAATTTCAACCAAGTAATTAAAATTTAAACTATATAACAAAAATTAACCATCAACACATAGAGAAATGTACAATTTACCGACAGTGTAAGATACCGTCATCTTTTGTTCCAATCCAAGAAAATCCCATGAAAATGTTGTGTCCATCTTTCTTTCTGTGTTCTTTAAAACCGTGTAAACTCCCGGATCGTCTATTCCAACCACAAAATTAATTTACTCAAAAACAAATAGTCAAAATTAATGTTTATTATTTAGAAATAATATTTAATGAGTTCTCTTTTGATTATAAAAAGTTACAAATACCATCGGATCACTCTCTCACATCTAATTTTTAAATTTGCGCCTGAGCAAATTGCTTCACATATCAGCATTCGAAATGAAATTGTATAGACCAAAATAAAAAATTCATACTTTGAAGCCTTTCTGCTTGTGCTTGATCAAGCATAACAGAGAAACCATCCATAATGTTACTGTAAGAGTAGAGCATATGATCACGCACTTCTTTGAAACTACATATCAAAATTAACTTTAGGAAATTAAATTAATAAATAATACAATTAATTTTTTAAATTTTAGTGAGAAAAATACTAACCCAGGAAACATATTTCCAAGAAATTCAAGGTGTGCAGTGAAGAGTTTTTGGGGATCAAGAAGGCCAGAACCTTCTTTTTGCTTATTAAAGGTATCTTTCATGCACACTATATAAGCCTGCTCAAAAAACCAAACAATTAATTAATTAAAATTAAACAACATACTAATCACAAATTAAAAGCTTAATTAATAAATTATTATTACCTCTTTCTTTTGAGCAAAAGAGTGTGATTCCAAAATTAAGATTGATATGAAAAAACAAGTGGGAATTGATGAAATCCTCATTTTCCCCAAACATTCACTGCGAAAACACCATTCGCAGGTTTTATGATCCAAGAAAACATATCAATCAATTAAGCTCTATGTTTTTGTTTCATCTGTTTAAAGATTATATTTTGCTTATTTTGGAGGCTACAAACAGATAGATACTGTTTTAGTTATATTAACTGTACAATTTCAACCCTTTTAATGGAGATACGTGATTTTAGCTCTACATTTCAAATTATTATAATTATAATTATATGTTTTATTAATAACTATTGAAATTGGTTATTTTAGTTTAAATGCTACCCAACAGTTGACTAAAAGAAATTTTATTTTGGGGTTAATGGAACAAACTAATTACATTCTATTTTTGAAGGGATACAAATAAATATATTTTAAATATATAATCATTTTTAATCTTCATAATTTAAATTAAAAACTTAATAATTTGCTAATAAAAAAGAAAAATCTTATTTCACAATATAAACATTTGGAGCTCTGTTCTGCGGACAGCTGAAATCTTATTTACTTTGATAAAATGTAGTTTATAATAAAATAAATAAATTATAACTAATCAATATTTGACCACTATAGGACTCCTGACATAGTGGTGTCCATCTGACCAAGTCAACCTTCCAAAAACATAACCACTAGGCTCAGATTTAACCAAACTTTTAAAAACAAGCCTAAAAATCTTCTCCTCGCCAAATTTCTGAAACTCCAAACAATTTGGCTCAACAGAGACAGAAACTCCAGGTGGGGCTCTAACAGAGGCACAATATTTGGTGGGTTCTCCTCCTGACCCAACATTTTTAACTCTTCTAGTAACTGGGTCTATTAGATTAGACAGACTAGGGACAGTTATTGAAGGGTAGTTGAAATCTGTTATTTGGAATGATTTAGGACAAGAATATGGCTTTTTTGAGAATAGTTTCATTTGGGTTCGAGTGTAGCCTTTGGCACATAAGAAGTTCAAATAATCATCTTGTGTTAAGTCATAAATAAGGCCTGGATCCATTGCTTTGTTTGGATCTACATGTCCTGCTCCATAGTCAAATGGGGTCGCTGTCTTATTTGATGATGCATCTTTTATTGCCTCCTTATTGTTGTCACTCACTCTTGCTGCAAATTCAATTACTGAGGTTACTAAAGAATACAAAAACAACTATGGTAGATGCGCAAAAATATTTGCTAATTGGAGCAGTTTTAGATGTACCTGTAGTCATAAGTGCAGATCTTATAGCAGCAGGACTCCAATCTGGATGAAGGGTTTTGAGAAGGCCAACGATGCCGGAAACATGAGGACAAGACATTGAAGTTCCAGATTCTGTGTTAAAAGGAATTCTACGCGTATCGTAATCTGCCTCAGTTGGTCCTACTGCTAAACTAAATGCAGCAATTATGCCAACACCTGGAGCTGTGATATCAGGCTGAAAACGAAACAAAATGACCTTATCTCATATGTTTATATTAGTCTCGAAAAAGCTACCGGAAACTAGATATGCAAACCTTTAGGATTGATGGCTCAACAAAATTAGGTCCTCTTGATGAGAATGCTGCAATAACAGGAGCAGGTTTGGCGTTGAATTGTATCCTTACATGTGTCATCAATGCCATTGGAATCCTGATACAAATAATTGTGATTTGAATAACAAGTTAAGAGAATCTGTCAATTGTAATCTTAGGAGGCTTACTTGGTAGAGTTAATGTAGGAAAGCAATGCTTGGCCGTCAGCGAAATTGAGATGTGCAGCAGGAAGTATATGAGGATCAGCTATAATATCATTTCCAGATTTTTCATCATTGATTAAAATCATTCCAACTGCCCCTGCGAGAAGAGCTTGCTGTCCCTTGTCCACTCTCCCACTCTCCCCTCTAAGACATACTAATATTTTCCCTTTCACCTTTTTCGGATCAAGTGTTTGGGGTAGACAAAGCATTCTGTCCAATCCAAAAAACAAAATAACACTTCAGATCCCTAAATTACATTTCTTAACTAGTGTGATATCGAAAATACTTACGCGCTGACAGCTAACACTTTTGGATCCTTTGCAAGTTCACCACTTATTAATGGATAGAATTTCTTCGCAGGCAAGTGTCTCTGCGATAGGCTCGTACCCTGACATTTAAATATAGTTCTCAACCTGCTATTTAGACACCTAAAAACCAACCTTTCATAGCGATTAGAATGTAAATTAGCTTACCTTGAAATGCCTTTTGTTACCGAGTGCAACATAGGTAGCGAAATCACGGTCCGTAGTGCTAGCCCCAACAGTTATAAGCCAAGGTGCTGTATTGGACACTGACCCTGCATATGGTCCTGAATTTCCAGCTGAAGCAACAACTACAATTCCTTTCATAACAGCATGAAACGAACCGATTGAAATCGTATCTTTATAAAATTCATTTGGCAATCCACCCAAAGAAACTGATAGAACATCAACTCCATCACTAGTAGCAGCCTCAAAGCCAGCCATTATGTCTGCATCGAAACACTCACTGCCATTTACAGGCGGCCAACAGACCTTGTAAGATGCCACCCGAGCTTTCGGTGAACCCCCTTTTGCAGTTCCATTTCCATACCCAAATACACTAGCTCCTGCCACAAAATTGCCTCCTGCTGTTGACAATGTATGTGTTCCATGGCCTGAATGGTCTCTTGATGTGTGAAAGCTGTTGTTTAGAGGTCCAACATATGATCCATACCCCTTGTTGAAGTACCTTGCTCCAATCAGCTTCCTAATCATATGAGATTATTCCCAAATTATGATTTGAAAAATTACAATAACTAACATTGCTCCCAAATGTAGGTACTTACATCAAAGTAAGTGAATTTAATATTAGATTTAATGAAATATATAAAATTGGGTTTTTAACAGAAGTAAAGAAAAATGGAAAAATGAAAATAATTATTTCATCATGCGTTTTGCAATAATAATATCTTTGCATTTTGTGTCCGAAAATTTTATTTTAAATATGATTTAACATATATGAGATAAAAAAAGTGGTTTAAGTGGACATAAAATGATAATATTATTCCATAAAAACAGTAAACAAAATTTAATCTAATTCAAACATATGTGTACATATTAGATTAAATATATTTAGTACATGTATTATGTTGAAAGTAATTATTTTGTTGATATTTAGTTGTTGCATTTTGTATTGGTTAAAGAGAATATTTTGACATAAGAGCTAAATGATTTAACAAATACAAAACACAGAAAATGAATAATTAATATCATAAAACATATGGACAAAATAATTACTTAAAAAAATTACATGGATTAATTAATTTTTTTTTCAAAAAATAAAATTAAAAGGGTTATAAAAGAAAAACCTGTTGCAACGAACTCCAGTGGTGTCATTCTGACATAATCCATGCCACTTTGACGGGGAAGGACCCATTTCATCATCACTGAAACTTTTTGATTCCGGCCAAACTCCTGCTCATTAAAATTCCATAATTAAATTTGTCAAAAGCATGAAAGCAATTAATTTGTGTTATTTATTATTATTATTATTATTATTATTATTATTATTATTAAACTATCCCCAAAGGAAATAAAAGTTGGTATGCATGATTCTCCACTTTATATTGTCAATGTCCCTACCACTTTAATCTTATTATATAAACTAAATTATGGTTTTTATGACCAATATAACATTATTTTAATATAAAGTTTGTATCAATTATTTTTGAATCTTGTGGATACCTTGGAATAGAATTTTTAAAGTTCCCCATATAATTTGAGTTTCTATTTTTTATTTTGTAATTTGAAGGATTAAAAATCCTTATTTTTTTTTCTTAACAAAATTTAAATTACTCAATTATAATTGGGTGAAATATCAAAACCTATCAAACTCGATAGGATAGCTGAGTTGCGTAAAATCTGCAATGCCTTTCTCTTAAACGCATACGAGAATCAGTCAGATTAAATATGAACGGTAAAGTAAACAAGAGTTTGATAATTAATGGATTAATAAAAAAAAATTTCAGAATGTAACATAATTACTGCATGATAGTCAAATGCTAGATGGTTTGGTAAAAATAACATAAACGAAAAGACAATCAAATCAATATATATTAAAATTTTCGATCATTACTGCAATTTCTTTTGTCATTTTTGGAAAAACATAAAAAAATTGTAATAATTACCTGTATCAAGATTACCAATGATTACATCTTCACCAAACCTTGCCTTGCTCCAAAGTGATTGGTTAGGAACAATTCCATTTCTTTCTAATCTGAGAAAATCCCATGAATGTGTTGTATGCAAATATTTTGGTCTGTTTAAGACAACAGAAATAACATCTGGATGCTCTGCATTATTCATTTCAAAACAGAGGAATTAGAGAAAAGAAGTGAAAATTATTGAAGAGAATGATTTGAAAGTTCTTACTTGAAAGTAATTGAGCTTCCTCTTCTTCAAGAATTGCAGCAAAACCATTGATGTTTTTGGTGTATGAATATAAGATTTTGTCCTCTGCCTTTAATTTACTATAAGAAGACATACATACACCATTTAGTTAAAGAAGCAGTTGGAGAAGTTTGAAGAATTAAATACCTTTTAGTTATTGATCCCAATAGTTGAGAATGAGAATTTTGGATCCTCTTGAAATCTGATAAACTTGATGTTGAATCATGTGAATGTGATCCCAAATACACTATGTATGGCTGAGTAATAAAAATCAAAATTCAAAAGTAAGAATTTGTGGAGTACCCATTTCATGTTGCATGATTCTTAATCAGTTTCAGAGATGATCATAATAATGAATAAAATTCTTACCTTTTTAATGGCAAAAGTTGGTGGATGCAAAAGAGAAAAAAGAAAAAAAGCAGAGATAATTGAAAACCTCATTTCAAAAAAAAAAAAAAAAAAGCAAAAAAGATTGCAGAAAAAAGAGAGAGTGAGAGGGAGTAAAGGATTTGTGCTTTTACTCTGTTCTTATATACTCTGAATATGGGTGCGTTAAGAAACAAATCGCTTTCCTTTTGTTATGATAAACTTCCATTTTCAGAAATATTTTTAAAATTCTTCATTTGATTTTTTGCCTTTCTATGTGATTCTGATCATCTTACAGTTGTAATGTGGGTGGAAATGATGGAGTTTATTATGTATTTTTCTTATATTTGTTTTCAGGATACAATGGCTAAAATGGAGATATTAATTTTCAGGATACAATGGGCTAAAATATATTTGTGATATCTGATCTTTGGGGATCTTACATGATGGTACTTAAATTTCAATGTCTTTCAAAAAAAAATAGTTGAACTTATTTTTGCTGGTTTTTTGGTTTTCATTCGGTTGCAGCTGACATGGCAGCTGATGTGGTACATTAAATTTGAAATGCCGTGTTAACTTTTTCTCATTTATTCTTTTTCCTCTATTTAGGTTAGCTTTAAAATTTTTCTCTCTCTTTGTTTTCTGTCAGCTCATTTCTTTCTTTCTTCTGTCTTCTCTCTATGATTCCTTCGGCTCCCATAAATGCCTCAGTTTTCTCATTATTACCGTTGTGATTTTTTCGTTGGGAGAAGTCCATAAATACTGATTATTAGTAGTCTTTATAATATGCATTTTTGTTCATCAGTTATTTTTGGAAGAAATATGCATTCTTTGTCAAATACTGGAAATGAGGGAGATATGATTGTCCAATGTTGTTGTGATGAAATTGCTGTCTGAAGGACATTTTGGACTGAATATAACCCATGAAGAAGGTTTATTGACTTTCCAAACTATAGGGTACATTATTTTTTTATTTGTATGAAGAATGTTTATGAAACAAAGCATGATGATGTTTAATCAAAGTTTTTGTTTTTTGTTCTTTAGAAACCTAGGTATTGTAGGTTCATGCAATGAAAGGATCTAGAGGTGCCATACTGGTCTTATGTGGTGATTAATAAGCTGTTGAGAAAGATAGACAGATTGGAGAAAGACAGAAAGGAATATAGAGCAAAATGACATAGGAATATGTTGGTTGTGTGTGTGCTAGTTATAGAGATAGTGTGGGAATGTGTTTTTAGCAGTATGAGAAGTAACTATTTTAAGTAGATTAGATTTTTTTTTTTTTTTGAGAGGGTGGGTGGGTGAACGGTTCATAAATAAATCACAGCCTAGTGTTGCTGAAGGTAACCAATAATGGTACCATTTTGTTAGTTGAATTGTGTTAGTAATGAATGGTGAACAAGTAAGGAATTAAATTATGCCATTCTTGCAGAATATGAAAATGAAGACAAGTAATTATGTAAAATTCTTTGTTCCATTCATAAAACTTTGTCATACTAATATCCGTAACATAAACAACAATTTATACATGGTTCAAAATAATATCTATAACATTAATAAAAAAAAAAAAACATTACACATGAGTTTGTTACCCTACAACCCTACAATTCACAAAAAACTATACAATCTTCACGAAAATTGCTTGCTCTGACTTTACATTCATTCTTGCATGGTGTTGCTTTGACTCTGTGATACTGGAGGAGGTGGAAGGTTCTGGCTACTTCCCTATGAAGAACATATTGCCAACATATAAGTGTCTAAAACAAAAAATTAAAAGTGTAAAGACCACAATTTTTCAAATTACAATATTGTACATACCTCCAGAATGGACTGTGATGATGTCTCAGTTTGTGATGTAACAGTTGAGGCTGCTTTGTTCTTCTTGACCTATGCACCATATGAAAACATTTCATTACATGTCAATATAAAAGAATCATGCATTAGCTTGTCTTTCACCTTCTTTCTCAAGTTCTTCTGGGTTTCCTTCTAGCAGTTTTTTTTCTTCCCTTTTTTTCTCTCATGCAGTGGAGGTGTAAGTATAGGTGGTTCAGTAGTGTCATGTGGCTACATATCTTGGCCATTTAAGGGATTGATGTAATGAGAGTATGGGGTCAAGTATGTTTCTAAGTGATAACACTTGTCAACATAAGAGGCAAAATCTTCATTATTCTCAAGAATACAACATATGCATGACAACATGGTATCCCAGTTAAGTCCCATTTTCTACATGTACATGTTCTCATGTGAACTACAAATTGCTTTCCACCTATAGCATTCACTTACACTTTTAGGCCCCTAAAAAAGTGAGTAGTAAAGTTATGGGCATATTGGGTGATTTTCTCAAGTTTTTTTCCTAATTTTTGGGTAAATGGTGTCTTGGACATTTTTTAATGCTTGTTTCTTTTTAAGTAGCCTCTTTATGAGTTTGTTTTTAAGCATTTCAAGCAATGTCAAGATTTACCTATTTCTAGCATCCAATATATACTTGTTGAATGATTCACATAAATTATTGGTAAGCATATCATATATGGGGAATGTTTTAAAACAAGCCCTAGACCAATTATCAAGAGGCCTGGACCTTGAACACTCTCTAGCTTCAACACAAGGCTCTCAAACATTCTTCAAGGCTGGATGCATAGCTAGCCGTAACAAAATCCCACAATAGATCTTTCAACTCCTTCTCCCTAAAGTGTGTTCTATAGTTAGTTTATAAGTGTCTCACACACATTTTGTGTTTAGCACCAGAAAGTTCTCTTGAAATAACATTCACAAGGCCCTATGTAAAAATTAAAGAAAAAAAATGAAAAAACAAGCAATCAACTTACAAACTCAAGACAATCATACTTAGTTATGTACAATAGCATTACATGTAAGTATTGAGATATGGAAACAAGACAATCATACTCAGTTATGTACAATAACATTACATGTAAGTATTGAGAAATGGAAAAAAGAAAATGTAATATACCTTCTTCTTATCACTCATGAAACATATGTCTCTGTCATTCACTATCCCTAAATCAGATTTTAGTGGCTCCAAAAACCACAACCATGTTTCAGTGCATTTATTCTTGTATACTGCATAGGCTAGGAGAAAAATACAGTCATTTAGATCTATGCCAACGGCAGACAAAAGTTGACCACCATAGGATCAGTTTAGTAAACAAACATTTAAACATATAATTTGTAAAGCAATAAGCTTTCGAAGCTTTTTTCAAGGGCTTTAAACAGATGTACACCCCACTAAAAACACTCATTTCTCTCTTAAACATAACAGTAGATCTGGATTGGTTCACAACAATCAAGTAATCTCCTATATTGAGACCCCTCATCCCTATGAATAAACTTTAAAGCCTTATCCTTACTCCTCCAAGCTTTCATGTAGTTAATATTGTATCCAAAGTCTTTAGACTTTGGAAATCAAGGGGTTCAAATCCCAATTAGGATTAATCCTGAAGTCTTCTATAAACTTTTCAGCTAGCCAAAAAAAAGTGTAATGAAAATTTTTATTGACCTTAAAATACCTGTGCCTAAAACAACCACTTTTAATTTGAAAGGTGTGGTCTTTAGGATCACTGGGATGCTATTTGGAAGTATGCAACGTCTATCCACACTTTTTCACACAGACTACTTGAACTTTCTCAATGGTGCTAATAGGAAGCTTAACTTGAAACTTGAATTTTATACCATATTCTCTCATAACTTGCCTAAATTCTATGACATTATTGAATAGCATTCCTAACTTAAGAACATCTTTGTCCAAATCCCTACTAGTATTAAAAGAAGGATACTTTGGCTTTCCATCAGTCTCACTATCACTGCCTGAGTCTAACTCCTCTAAATCACTATTTATAGATAATCTAGAGCTCTTTACATCTTTCCTAAATCAGTCTAACTAGCCCTAAGTTGTTGTTTAGTCCTACCTCTTTGTAGTGGATCTAGATTTACATTTCAGCCAAATCCACATCTTTAACTTCAACATCATACTCATCATCCCACAAGCCAGCAGAATCTCCCAACCCTGTATCACTAGTTCTACCTTCATTTACTCCTACATTTATATCCTCACTACTTGTTGTCTCCTTTGTCTGTTGCTCATTTACAAATTCTCAATTCTCATTCAATTCTATGTTAGACATGTCATCTATATCAAAATACTAATCCCCCTAATATTAGAAGGCCCACTATGTTTAGGGCTACTATGGACTGGACCATCATGTCCAAGTCCATCATCATCAGGCCTAATAACTTGAGCAACATCTTATTTTTTACTAGATTCCCTAACAGCATGTAGTAAACCAAAACTAATAAGTCTATGACATAATTGCTTATGTGGTTCATATACTTATTAGGTACCTACTGACTCATTTTCCACAATCTCTTCTATGACAACCCTACTCTTTTGAGGAGTGGATAATTGGTTTGAAATATTTTGAATCTTAGGTAACTCAATATGCTCAACATACAAATGTATGATACCATTGTCATGTCTTGCCCTAGACATTACATCAACATCTTTGTCAAACTGAAGAGTGTTTATACCATTGTGGATTGGTTTAGTAGGTATCCTCTAATGATACTGTTACACCCCCGACCTAAGTCCTACGTCATTGCATGCATTTTGTGCATTTTTGATTAAAATGTATTATAGTTTGATATGATATATGACATGAACATGAATTAAATGATTTAGAAATGGTATTATATGAATTAGAGATGTTAAAAAATAGATGTTTTAAGTTCCTTTATTGTCGAAAGACATAAACGGAGCCAATTAAGGTTTTTGGCTCGCGTAACCGGAAAATGTCAGAAACGCGCAATATTTTAAAGTAAATTATTTGGATATATTTTGAATATGATAATATATGATTTAAATAAGAGATATAAGCTATGTTATAGGCTCGTTTCCCGTCGAAAGACTCAAATGAAGCTAATTAGGGTTTTTGGACCCGCGCGATCGGAAAATGGCGAAATCGCATAAAATATGAACCAAATGATTTTGATATGATTTTATATGTTTATGAATGTGATTTAAAGAGTTTTGGGACCAATATTTTACGAAGACGTCGTATGGTTTCGGTTCCATGAAAATCGTCGAGGTTCAGAGTCGGTTTAGGGCACCGATCGAACCACGGCAAATTTTCGGATTTCAATTTTTACGAAATTTCATACACGTGTTATACTATTTATTTTGACACCAAAAACCTTTTAAAATTTGTGCTAGACTCAATTTATAGGTTGGAATTTGAGATTGGAAGATTGAAATGAAAGTGAATAATGAATGCTTAAAGACTAAGTTATGTGTAAAGGCAAAATGAGATATTTAGCACCAAAAGGGACCAAGCAGCTGCTGGACCTTTTGTGGGAATGTGTTACATGAGCTAGAGGCTGGAATTTGTGGTTGGCTGGAACAGCAAGGGAATAGGTGGAAATGAAATGGAAAGAGAAAGAAGAAGAAAGGAGAGAAAAGAAAGAGAAAGAGAGAAAAGAAGAGAAAAGAGGGAAAGCTTGGGAAAAACCTTCAATCAATAGTTTTGGTATGTTCCTGGGATGTTTATGAAGTGATTAAAAAGGGTTAAATAAGAGAGGGAACTGCTGGAAATCGTTTGGGAAAGAGAGACAAAATTCTGGGTTTATTTCTGGATTCTAAGGCAGTTTTGAGGTTGCTATTTTGGAGGGTTATAACTTCCAAATAGTGATGCATGAGTGAGTTTAGGCTATATGGGATGATAGAGGGCATGTTGGTGTAGAGATTGGTCATTTTAGCTTTTCGGACTACCACCGGAGATGGCCGAAAAAGTGGCTGGAAGTTGGGTTGAGAGATAGGAAAATTCTGGGTTCTGGTAAAAACAGAGTGAGGAGCCAATTTTGGAGACTTGTATCTTTTGATCCAGAGGATTTCTGGGAATTTGGCTCCGATGGTTAGCTAGAGGGTGTGTAGAGGAAGAGAAAGGTGGTCGTATCTTGCCGGAAAGCCACCGGAGGAGGATGTACGGTCGTTGGGAAGTAGGCTTGAGAGTCACAGTTTCTGGGCAGGAAGGCAGGCGGGGCAGGCGGCTGGAGGCTGGTCCAAAACGGCACAGGAGGTGTGCGTTTTAGGGACCAGACGCGCGTGAGGGTGGGGCTAAAACGCACGCAGGGCTGCCATTTTGACTCTTGCGAGGCGCGCGTATGAAACGACAATAAGGCGTGCGTTTTGCTGAAAGTAACGCGCTCAACACCTGATGTTTGGTAAAATTTTGTTTGGCCCCTGAACTTTATTTTCGTGTGCATTTTAGTCATTTTGAGCAATTTTGCAAATATTTTTAATTACAAATTGGTCCCTAAAATTTTAAATGTTTATATTTCTGACCCAAAGACTTTTATAAATTATATTTTGACCATTCTAGCCTAATTTCGACGTCCTGAATACGTTTTTGACGTTAGAAATTAATTTTAAGGCCGTTTTAAGCTTGAAATTAGAGACTTAAATGTTTTATTAGAGATTTTATTTATGAATTGCTTTTAAATAATTAAAGAGTTTATTTAAAGTTTTTAAATGGTTTTAATAATTATAATTATGATTAATTATAATTATTATATGATAAAAAGAGATTGTTAATTATTTTTAATATGATATCTAATGATTTTAAAGTAGCAATTTTTAAAGATTGAGTTTTAAATCATAGAAAATTAT